>CAHIKZ030002259.1:200000-217500 GCA_903632075.3 Acanthosepion pharaonis
TTAATTTGTATACTTTTTATATGCTTTTATGTGAAGTTTTTGGTTGGGCTTGGAATAGATTACTCTTTTTTATATGTATTTTAGTTATTCACATAATTTGGTTAATTGAATGGAGATCTGGAGTAGATTATGTTTGTCAGTAGCAACTCTAGGTCATCAATGTTTGTTAGGCTCATTACAGACTAATATAATATGTTTGATATAACTTAGATGCTAAAATGATTCCTTTAAATATAATTAAAAATCTCTGCATGAAAATAAAAAAAATAAAAAATTTTGGTATTTTAATATTAGTTACAATAATTCGGAATGCCCACGTTAAAAAGGCCTTGTGCCACATGACACCCTCGTGGTGACTGAATATCGTCTGAATTTTTAGTTTAATTTATTTTAGTTATAATTAGTGGTGACTGATAATATATTTCCTCAACACTACTTCAGTTGACAAGGCTGCCACTTTTCATCTAAAAATAAAATTAAGTCTCAGCATATTTTATTAAATATAGATCTAACCCTCCCACACACACACACACACACAAAAAAAAAAAAAAAAAAAAAAACATAAGAGAGAGAAAGAGAAGATTACACTTACCACTTTTCCTGGTCGAGCCCATGTGTAAACAAAACCTTCTTGGCATGCTGTAACAATGCATTCTTCTCTAAAAACTAAAGCTGTTAGACGCTCATGTGCTATTTTTTTACATATAAGAGGTTCCAAAATTGGAATTTCATCTAAACGCGGACAAGCTGGAGTTCCAAGCAACTTTAATGATTCATCAATTGGCCGTACATTGGTTTTTAATATGCTCACTTTTTCGCTGCTTCTACCAGCCAAACTTAAATTTCTCTTGTGTTCTTTTTTATCGTGATCTTTATCTTTTCTGTCCCCAAGGGATAAAGTGGCAAATTTAGCAGTGATATTCACAGATGCATTTGGTAGTGAATTCCCATCAACAACTGGTACCTGTGTATTCAAGGAATTAGACTTTTGAGAGTTCGGCAGACTATTGCAGCGTGGCATGTAGTTAAAAGCATTTGGTCCAATAATGGTGCTTGTTCTTGCACGACCTAAGGGTTGTTTGAGAACGTCTTCTGTCAGATCCCAAAGGCATAAAATTGTGTCCTGGCCAACAGAACCAAAACGATATGATGTAAAGTTTGTTGTCCGACTGTCTGAAAAACTTTTATTCGATCCAGTCCGTGATCGATTTAATGTGCTAGTCTCATGACCAGAGTTTTCAATTTTCCCCTCATGGTTGTGTATTGTCCCATAGTGAAATTCTTCATCACTACCACTAAAATCACAGCCTTCAGTATCAGAAAAGTTTGATGTATAGGGGTCAAAGGCCACCACATTAACCCAAGACCGATGTCCTTCTCCCCGACAGATAACCTTTTTTTCATGAAATGACCAGACAGTAACTAAATCATCCTCTCCACCAGTCACTAGGTATTTTCCATCAGGAGACCAGCATACGCAAAGAAGTCCACCAAAGTAGCTCTTCATAGATCCTACAAGATCCATAGAATCATAGTTGAATACTCTAAGGTATCCATCTTGTCCCACCACAGCAAGAAATCGGGAACATGGAGAGAATGCAAATTCATTAATAGGACCCTGTCCAACCAGCCAGCGGTATAAGGGATTCCGTGTACTTTTGGTTTTACATGTGTATATTGCATATCCTTCACCCTGCTTAAAGGGTTGGTAGTGTGGTGGTGCACCTCCACAAGGAAGGTCTTCATTGTAGACGTAGATTTGTCCACTTGCATGCGAAACTAGAAATTGGTTGGGTGATCCAGGAATCCATTTAATACATGTCACCTTGCTTTTGTCTATCAATCTCTGAAATAAATAAATTGGGGAAGAAAGAAATATTAACAAGATTAAAAATGTTATGAAACCAGGAGAAAAATGAATATAAAAAACAATTTTTGAATGATTAAGCAAAAATAAAATATCCACTCTTGAAATGAAGAGCCATTAACAAAACGTTTTGGAATTTTTATTTATAAAAATAAAAACAATGCACTTCCTGAATTTGGTTTGTATGGGATTCATTTATAAAACTCACCATAAGTCATTACTCCAAGTCTCAAAAAAATCCTTCAATATTGGAATAGTGTCATTGTACAAGAACGGATATATTTTTGTATTACTTTTATATTGAAAAAAAAAAAAAAAAAAAAAAAATATATTTTTAACAAATTTAACTTTTAAATGAGGGTCTCAAGCATGCTCAAGAAAAATACTTGACATATAGCTTAAAGAAGAATATGAATCAAAATACAATACCAGTTTGTAACCATATTAACATCATTTTTTTTATTGATGGTTTTGCTTATAAAATATGTTCTCTTGCTTCTTTACACTATATGCCATATGATCATTTTAATTGAAATCCACTCTTAAAATTCATAAAAATATTTGAAGCTCAGCTTTATTTCTAAAAGGTAAGTTTTCTCTAAAGTTGTTTCTACAGGTACACAATCCAAAAGTTCAGTTAAGATTTTCCTTTGTAGTTTCTGTATTAAAGTTGTAGATATTTCTGTATCAATTTCACTAATAGAAACTCAAAGAAATAAGAGTAATGGATGCTTTTAAACAACAATACTATTTACCCTGATTGAAGGTATTTGCTGTATAATGATTAGAGTTAAATAACACATGAGAATAGCTCGCCAGTCTTATCAATAGTAGAAATTTTCTACTTCTGACATGTAGTGATTCAGCAATCAATTTAACTTTTCCTATGCACATAATGTTACAAATGTGTTCCTTGTCACATAAGTGATTTAATGCTGAATATACTTTTACCACTACAGGTTATATCAATTTTATCTTTTCTGGACATCTATACTTCAACTATCAAATTTAAACAAGCTTTTCTCATGTATGAGAAAAACAAGTTGACTCAATATCCACTTTATTTTTAACCAAGTTTACAGGTAACTGAGTCACTAAAGAAATGAATATTCAATATATTTTTTGTAAAAATTGGCATTTAACTAATTTTTGCTGAATCTTATTTTTCAATGATAGCAACAGTTTTTGAAGATTAAAGAAAAGTTTAGTTAATTTTAAATGATGATAAAAATAAAAACTCAATATTAAATAGTTTAAAAACCTAATGTTTCTTACTTTAAGAAGTTATTTGTTTTTGTGCAATTACAACCATAAAACTTCAAAAAGGATTTTTTCATAAAACTATTCAGTTCTACAGTTTGTATATTTTCGGGAATGGTGACTGGTATAATAAAATGGGAAAAGTTTTTTTTGTGTGATGCATTTCATCCTTTAAGACTTCACTGAACTAATGTGATGTTTACAATGATGCAACTACACATTTGCATGAAGGAGAAGGGAGGTGCTAATTTGAATTTTTTTTTTTTTTTTTTAAATGTGTGTTTTGGGTATATAGTTTAGCTAATTTCATTTTTGTTTCTTTGTTCATGTTTTCATCACTTTTGTTATTGAATATTCCACATTGTGATAATAGAAGATCTCCCAAAAAAGGTAAAATGTAAGAATCTGAATTAAGTTTACTGTGAATGATCTTTTTTGCATTTCTAGTTTCCTTAGTTGACCTGTAAAAGCAAAAGCTGGATCATCAATATATTTGAAGACAGGTTTCTGATATGGTGAGCAACCAATTGGAACTTTTGTTCAAGTTTCTTCTTTAGAGTTGTTACAAGGCCTGCCTTACATCCAGTATTTGTAATTGTGTTGTTAAGAGGAACAGACTTCAGGGTATCCTCATGGTTGAATTCTTCTAACAACTTCATCAAGAACACCTGTCACACCTGTAATTTGAATTTTTCTATAAGAAAGATATTCTCTACTCATTTCCAGAGGAAATGGGACATGGCATTCTTGTCTTTTTTTCCCCAGTTTAATGTCACTATATACTTTCTACATACAACAGAGTCTTGGTCAATCACCCCATCAGCTGCAATACAAACTTTTCCAATATTTTTAATTTGTTTTTTCCTTTTAATCTGTCACTTTCATTATTGTCTTAATGTTTAATAAGGCTCACAGTCTTAAGTTCAAAAGAAAAACACTAGAAAAAAAATTGCCAAGATTTGAGGAAACATCTCCCTTCGATTACATATGCAAGAATTTTTTAAAGACTAAGGGCTTATTAGATTCCCCCTTGGCTCAAAATATTCCTCTACAGCTTCTATATCAGATGAGTGTGGAAAACAAAAAACTTAGATACAAAAGTTGTTGAATTTTATTTGCAACTTCTTTTCCATACGTCTCTAATTTTTCTCTTTCAGCTGCATTTGTCTACAGGACTTAGCTGAAAAAACCCTTTAACAATATCCACCAAACAGATGGCAATAGGTTCATTGCTTACCAAATTCCAATAACCTTTGTTATAATTTTATAATTTTTCACATTTAAAATTTTGAGCAAATGATTATACTGAATAATTTGATAAAGAGTAAGAAGTGATATCTGAAAGAGAAGGTCGAGCACAATATTGTTTGACATTACTTTGTGTTAAAATTATGTACAGTTTTCCAACAATTCTGAGAAGAAATATGACTATAATATATTAACACCATTTTGATAAGCATTTACAAGTTAAATCTTCATTAAAAATATGCAATAAGCATTATCTACTTTATTATATGCATAAAAAAATCTTCAATATAAACAAAAATAAATACATTTCAGCTATAACTAGCTTGCCAATGACAATACAATCACCAGACTAATTATAAATTTGTTTCAGTAAGCAAGGCAGCTAAAATGAAACTGATAGATCTTTCTCCAAAAAATAAAACTTATTTAAATTAACATATATATATGATTCATAATAAGTTTGACAGAGTTCATTATCATTAACATAAAAAAAAAAACAACAAAAAAACTACTTTAAATTGGTTTTTACTTGATGTTAATATTACCTGCAATTTGGATACATTATGCTCTTTAATAACTTTATATAAAGTATGTAATTTTTTTCTAATATTTTAAAAACAAAGTTTTTACATTTATTATTATAATATCAAAAATTACTTCAGGTAATACCACAAGTATAAAGAAGTCAAAGATATCAATTTTGGAATTGATTTTCTCAATTGACGATATAATTATAATAAAATTATATTATAATAAAATCCCACACAGATTATTTTATGTACAGTGTAACCTGGATATAAGAGACCCAGATACAAGAGAAACCTGGATATAAGAGATTTTCTCTGGTCCCAAATTAGAGCCTGTGTTAATGTATATAAATTAGACCAAACCCGGATATAAGAGAAACCCGGATATAAGAGAGTTTCTCTGGTCCTGTCCTCCCCGTTTGTTTGCGATTAGTGATGTCGGCGTCTCAACGAAAAACTGAGCATTTCTGAACAGTTGGAGCTCATCGACGATGTCAAAGGGAAGAAACTCAAACTGGCCGCTGCACCCAAAAAGTATGTAATCGGTTATTCAACAGCAGCAAAAATTCTCAAGAAAGAAGACTATCTCAGATCTTGCATGCAAATGAACGGAAACACTAATCACAAATGAAAGCGCCAATCCATGCACAAGGACGTTAACAAAGCGCTTACACAATGGTTTACGCAAGCATGTGCTCATGGAGCTACCGTCACCGATCACGTCATCAGGCAGAAATCATCACAACTGGCCATAAATCTTGAAGTTGATTTTGAACCGAGCAATGGCTGGCTCATGCGCTGGAAGCAGGCCAATAACGTTTCGTTCAAAAAATTTCACGGCGAATCAACGTCAGCAGATCACAGTTCTGCCAACGAATGGGTGACAAATGTTTGCCGCAACTTTTTTGTGGATATGATCCAAAAGATGTTTGGAACTGTGATGAAACGGGAATTTTCTACAAAGCCGTGCCGTCTGGATCTTTGTGATTTGTCGACGACGAACAGTCAAATGGGACAAAAGTTCCCAAAGACAGACTCACGATGCTTCACTTCACAAACATGGACAGCAGTGAAAAGCAAGCTGTAGTTGTTGGTAAGTTGGCAAAACCACGGCAAACAGATTTAGACGAATTTATCAGCTTCGACGACCGTACACAATGTTATGGAGAACTGACTGACAGAGGACATCACACGTGGTATAAAATCAGATGATCAAGATTTTGACGAAGATGATGCTGAAAGCATAAGTTCTGAAGTTTCTGAAAGTGACAAACCAGTGCCAAATTCTCTGGCTGCATTGAATGCGCTTGAAACTCTGACAGCCTACTTTGAAGCAAAAAGCAGTAATCCTGATGGCGCATTGAAAATGATTTACGGACTGTATGAAAGTGTTCATGATGTTAACAAAGAGATTTCTGTACAATCAAAAATGACTGACTTTTTTAAGAAAAAGTAATTTTTGATTGAATTATTTTGAAAACTCATTGAAAATGTATTTTTGTCTGTGTTTTTTATGTTTATAACTGTTAAATAAACTAGTGTTCTGTACGTAAAAATCGTTACATGAAGTGTTCCCATACTTACCTAAACAAAATAGACCAAACCCGGATATAAGAGACTTATTCTCTGGTCCTGACAACTCTCTTATATCCGGGTTACACTGTACTTAATATCTACACTTGTACAAGATTGTGATCCAAAAACTGACCTACTCTAATAAATACAGGAGGTGGGGGATCTTGGCCCAAATAAGAAAGAATTTCAATTCTCATCAGATACAATGTAATGCTTCTATTCAAAATACAAGATGGTCAAGTTTATTTCTTTTGACTTTAAATGTTTCACTAAGGTTTTTAATTTGTCCTTTCTTTTTCTTCCAGTTCTTCAAGTGATACACTCACCAATTATGTTTTAAATATTCTTGATGAAATTGGTTGGCATATCAACATTTGACTTGTAATGTCAATATTCACCCCCCCCTCCCTGAGCTATAATAGTATCATACACTTGACATTGAGCTATGGAAGATGTTTCTTTTAAATTTTCTACACACATCTACATTTGCAGAAATAAAAACTTTCAATTAAATTTCTATGCAAGAAGAATCAAATCAGTGGGTATACACTCCTATTAAAGAAATATTTCCTTTGAATCAATGTAATAAAATTGAAACCAGACATTTTCTTTTCCAAAACTAATCTTGAGTTTATAATTGCACAAAACAGGATTGAAGGAAGTACACATTTTTATTTAAATTTTACTAATCCAAGATAATATATCACAAATATTTAGCATTTATTTCCAAATTTAAAAAGAAAAAAAAAAAAAAAAGCCATGCTAAAAGTAAGCAAGTGATAGACAGAACCACTATTTACTGGTTATGAAATTTTAAACCTAGAATGGATATTTCTGAACAATTTTAGCTGCATGAGTTTTTTTTAAATGAAATTATGAAGTTTTATATTTGACCTTTTACAATCAGTAATTTATTCTCAGACAAAAATATCAGTCATCCAATTTGTGGTTGAAAGAAGGGCTTCAACTTAAGTATATTGTTTATGGAAGAAATTAAAGTGATTTTTAGATGTGGATGCTGCAAAACAGGAAAATGGAATAATTAAAAACTTAAAATGAATTAAAGACATCACTAAAATTTTGCTTTTCTTAAAAAAAAAAAAAAAAAAAAAAAAAAAAGCACCTTATTGTTTTGTAGACATGGATATGTCTTTAGATCAGAGTAACAAAGAGAAAAATTTCTTGAAGCGGATTTCACTATAGATCTTCAAAGAAAGGTTCTTTGAGATGACAACTATCACAAGGCTAATTTAAAACACATAAGAAATTAACTGCTTATTAATGGCTATCACACTACTCCAGCTGTTGTAGCAAGAACATTTAGAATACTAATATAATAGGAATAAATCTGTATCAATGTTTTCATGTTCCTGTACATATAGTTATCATAGGAATTATATTAAATATAAAAATGTTAGTCTGAAATAGCAAAGAGACATATTTCTAGATTATCTAGTCCTTACAACTGCTTATTAGATGGTATATAACAGCCATCAGCAATGAAGTTACCAAGTAAAAAAAAAAATCGTGAGAGACAAGAGTTCAATTATTTTCCAATATAAATTTTAAAGCTTCATGAATACATTTTTTTTTTTAATGCGTAGAAAATAATTAAGGCATTTAAAGAAAAATGCGACTTATAATAGCACTCATTTGACCAAACTTTAAAGCTTTGGTTTATATGGCAAAATAATTGCCTATGAAATTTATTAATATAAACAATAGCATTATTAGGTAAATAAGCAGAGAATAGCTTATATTTAACAATTTTTAAGGCAACTACAGACCAGCATAATTTAATAATAGTAAGCTAGTCTGGCTGACTAATGATAAACTAAGTAAAATAACTAGAGACCAGCATAAAATAAGATAGGTGTAATCATATTTTTGATTAAATTTAACTTATTCTGTATATACATTGTGAAAAATCTGTAAAACTAATGTTTACACACACACACACATATATATATATATATATACATATATATATATATATATATATATATAAAAAATAATATATACACACACAATATATTTCATTAAAGACAACAGACAAGGTACTATGATTAATCTTTTTTTTTAATAATAACTACAAACACTGCAACATGCTGTGTTCAGAAAACAAAATATCTATAACTGTAGGAATACACACAACCCATACACCCAATTAAAAAGCAAAAATAAAATCCTTGATAATAGATGAAAGTATAGCTGAAAGCACTCTTGAATTACAGAACATTTGGACAGTTTCTACACTGTCCAGAAAAGAAAATACTTGTTCTAACACAAGAAAAATTAAATAAGAACCTTAATCGCAGTACCTTGTGTCATCTTTAATGAAAGACATAAATGAAGGATTGCTGCCTAAATACACAAATTTTTATATATATATATATATATATATATATATATATATATATATATATATAAAGAAAGAACAGCAAGATATATATTCCAGTGTTCTTATAGATATTTTTATTTTTACAAAATAGTGCTCAATGTAAATTTACAGAGCATTAATATTATAAATTAATTGATTTAAAATATGGTTTTATATATATATATATATATATAAGCACATTCAAAGAGTTGACTTTCTTTAACCTACTGATCTTAGACTCAAATCCAGATATAGGTTGCTACAATTCATATTTATTTCTCTATGATTGCTGCTTATAGATTTTGGAGGTCTTCACTTTCATAGTTGAAATTTACAAAAAAAAAAAAAAAAAAAAAAAAAAAAAATCTTGTTTCCAATTACTATAATTTTTTTTTTGTCTCTAAAAAATTAGTTTTTAACCACAACTTCTTTAGATTTTAATCTAATTTTTATTAGTAACAAATTTTTATTGGCATATCCAGAATGCAATGTCACAGTGGGGATGACATTAGAAAAATAAGAGAACACTTGAAAAATATTATAGGATACTTGTATCAATAAAGAAAAAAAATCCAGTTTATAAAAAGGGGTCAGAATTTAAAAAAAAAAAAAAAATTAATTCATAGTCAAACAAGAGTTTGTAGAGTGTAAACAGCATGTGCAAATTAAATTTTTGTATAGTCCTTTCACAGGATATCAGTTTAAACATCCTCAAGTACAAAGCTACTAAAAACTAGGAGTTATAGTAAACTCCCCTCCCCTACACTCAGGTAGAGCATGAAATTCTTCTCACACTTTAGATAAACTGTTGATATTAATTTTAACTTATCTTATTACTGTTGCTTTTTTTATGGCAATTCCATGACTTTGGTAAACAGTGACGATGAGAAATGGAACCAATTTCTGGCAAGATTTAAATTTACATTCCCTATTTTGAGATATTATCTTTGTCACAATGCTGTTATTCATACAAAAGACCGCCAGCAACATCATTCAAGTAATATGAACATGGGTAAATATATAAATTTTATTCGCCATCAATTAATATTATATAGATATCAAAACTTATATGAAGTTTTAAATGAATTTAATATTAATTCTAAGTCCAAAATATAGAAATATTAGGAGTCATCCTAAATAATTTTGAAGTATATTTTACTCACATTATGAAAAGCATGGCAATACCCAAATAGGGACCAAATCAAACCCACCTAAACAAAAGTCCCTTAAATGGCAATAGCTTTCAAAATAATATAATATATAACCACTGTAAAATCAGTAGAAATTGAAGAAAAAATATACATGAATAACAGAAACTATGCACACAAAACATCCTTTACAATAATAAATAGGTCAGCATCATAATGCTTTCTAAAGATATGGGAAATTAAAAACAAAAGCCAACTTATATAAAAAAATATCATGGAAAATAAGGAAAACATCAGCTTACAACAATAAATCCAAAAACTAAACTGTCTCGAGGAGAAAATAGCTATAATCAACTTCCCAGACCAATACAAATTACTAAAACAGAACTAATCAGAAAATGCAGACACAAAAACAAATTTTTACTATGTTACTTAACACTTGCCGTACGTCTCGAAAAGGACCTCCAATCGATTATGAACTGGGGCAGGAATTGGCTGGTCAACTTTAATGCCTCAAAAACAATACTGCTCTCTATTAATCACCACAGAGATCCTTCCCTGCCCTCCATTAGAATGTCTGATGCTCAACTTCTCGAGAGCACCTCACGTTGACTGCTGACCTGAGATGGAACAAATACATTGAGTCAATTGCTTCGTCCACCACAAGGAAAGTTGGTTCCCTGTGCCGAGCCAGGAAACTTTTCTCCCCAGAATCGATCCTCCAGATCTACAAATCAACAATTCACCCTTGCATGGAGTATTGCTTTCATATATGGTCTGGAGCCCCTTCTGCTTGCCTTGGGGTTCTTGATAGGTTCCAGAGGCGGATATGCCTGTTGTGGCATCTCGTCTACAGTCACTCACAGACGCGCAATCACCTCTCTCCCTTCCCTATTCCAGTTTCCCTGAGAGCTATAATCTCCAACTATTCAAATGTAATTATTCAATTATTTTTACTCTTTAGAATAATGTGAAACATGACCATTACTGCCTACCCAATAACTGTTAGGATAATATAATAGACAAATCAAAACAAACTTCCTGGTTTGTGTTGACTTCAGTGTCCACTTTTAGATTTAAATATGCTTTATCCCTGAAATTGACTACCTTTACCCATAAATATAACATACCTTAAAACTTATCAGTAATTTACTGCTCGCATTATATATATATATATATATATATATATAGTGTGCATGTGTGTGCGCATCTGTTTGCACATGTGCTTAACATCTATCTCATAAGAAAGGTAGCAATAAACAATGAATGTATTTTTTAATGTATTGGATAAAAGAATTTATAATGTATTATTTCCTTAAAAATTTTCAATAGTAATGTAACAGGGCAGTGGTCCTTACTAATTCCTATTAGTACTTGAAATGTTTGGTGACTCAAGGTATTCACAGACTTAGTAATCATGAATGAAGGAGTAGGAGATGGAGATATTAGATGAAGAAAAATTTAGTATAAAAATGAACACATAAGATATCTATGAGGAAAGGATCAGAAAGATTTTGAAACTAAATAAACCAAGTAAGATTCAATATTACAGAAATTCCCTGCCTTGCCCCACAGTCTTGAGGAAGTCAATGATGTAATTAATGTATTTGCCAAAATTCTGCAAAATTCAGACACAATTAGGAAATGTTATTTTAGAACCCTATCTGGCAAGACTTACATTGAAATTTTACCAAAATGTCTGGTTGTGAGTATTTTAGAAGCATGGGTTATAGAAAGTTCTTTGTTTAACAAAGATGGTCTTTCTGTGAATATCTATTTAATCAGTCCCTGTTCAGACAGTTATCCTTATAAGCACACACACACACATATATATATATATATATATATATATATATATATAAAATAATAATATAAGATCAGTTCATGCTAGGCAGCTTTTGAGACCACCATCATACATTTTCATCGAAATTCTAGCAGTAGCAAAGTTGGCAACATGTACAATTTAACTATTTATACCTTAAAGGAAGAAAAGAATTGTTGAACTGCATAATTGTGATTGTTGCAGATTTTATATTTTCTCATCATTAATTGTTGATAGCTTTATCAACAAAGTTTGTTCTTTCTGCTAGAATTTCCCCCACCTTTCAGGAAGGTTGTATGGGTTAAGAAAGTAAAGATTCACCTGGACCACAAATAAAAACTCATTGTCTGTTGGAGTGAATAAAGATACATTACGTAATTCATTCCAGCAGATAGAAATAAGAATGTTCAATTCATGCAGGCTTCACCAAACTATAAAACAGGGAATCAAGATTACTGGCTTAAGTTACACTAGGCATACATTGACCAGAATAGCTGATTATATCCTGTCTATGCTACATTTGGTCCTGTGAGAATGGAAGAAGCACCTTTACACTAAGAGCTTGGATAATTGCATGATAAAATGGTGGGGTGGTGGAGAATCTGTGTAACACATTTCATCATTTAAAAGGACTTTATCAGACTAAAGTAAGGTTCTTAATGATAAAATTAGTGATATATGGAGGGAAATAAAAAAAAAAAGTTATAATTAGGTACTAAAAAACACTGAAGATGTTGGGATGCTAAATTTTGAGAAATTTTTGGTGCCCAATGTGTTTAGCTGCTACAACAGCCAATTTCATTTAGTTTTTCTAACACTTGTTGCTTTAAAATATTCCACACTACAATCACAGAGGTTTTGTTAAGGTGTACCATGGAAGGCTCAGAAAACAGTATATTTTCTATACATTTTTTGTCAAGTTCAAGTTTCAGCCTAGTCTGTTGCATACAATTGTTCTCCACACTAAAGCCCTTATGGCTTTAAACCATTTCCTCTCTCCTAATTATAGGTTAAATAACTAGATAGACTGGGCTCTATCCTGGAGTGAAAGTCTAGAAGGATAACTAAGAAAAAGTCATGGCAATTCAGTAAAAAAAAAAAAAAAAAAAATAAATAAATAAATAAATAAAATAAATAAATAAAAAAATAAAAATTTGGGTAGAATCATGGATCTACATTCTAAAAGAACAAGAACTTAAAAAAAAAATAAATAAATAGAAATAAAAAAAAATAAATAAATAGTAATAAAAAAAATAAAAAAATAAATAGTAATAAAAAAAAAAAAAAAAAAAAAAGAAGTTAGCCATCAGACTTTCATAGCATTCTAGCATTTTTTCTCGTAACAAAGTTAAGATAATATGACTAAATGCATAGGAATTAATCTTTTTAGAGAGTGAACAAAAAATATACAATTTTAGATTAATTCTGCTAGTGTTATTTTATTGTTAATTAAGCATTTTTGTATGTTTACTTGAAAAAAAATTTTTAAGTTGTTAAAATGTAAGTTTTTAAATGATAAATTGATGTAAATTGTGGTGTAATGGGTAACAGTTCAAAATGAAAAATTGGAGCGCCAAGTTCAGACTCCTGTTGAGTTTGTTGCATTCATTTATATGCAAATACTCTTGGGAAATGTAGGACTATCTCTTTTCCCCTCAGCTATGGGTTGAATAACAAGACAGACTGGTTCCTATAACCTTGTTTGGCAGCTGGTCTACCACAGAAAGAAATGTCAACCTACTGCAGGAAAATCTGCCTAGTCAGTCATGAGTTGCAAAAGTCATGATTGCTCAAGCATGTATCACATATTGCACTTAACAAACTGAAGTGATTTAAAAGCCTTATTTAATCAGAAAAATTTCTGACTACTTGCTAAAAAGAATACCAAAAATGAGATTCCTTCCAAATTTAATGAGATAAAATGAAAAACATTTTTTCAATTCATTAACACTTAGAAGGTTTATATAATATTTAAATACCAGCAATGAATGTTGTCTTGAAGAAAAAAAAAATCTTAAATCAACTCCACAGTTGGAAACTTTTACACCTGCCAGTTATACAAGTTCTTCCTATCTCTAGGTCCAGCCATTTCTGATTATATGCAAAAGGGTCTAACAGAAAATATCTGAAAATAAACTTCAATTGAAACATTGATATTGCTATTTCAAGCCAAGATGCTTAGGAAAGGCAAATCACTTATGAAGAAAATATCTATTCTTAAATTTTGTTTTAACATATCTTGATTGGATGACTATTTTATTGAAGTCAACATTGATATGACTGTACAAAATTCAATGAATTCTCAATTTAACATAAAACACAATCCAATTGGTCACCTATTGTATAACCAAGTTTTTGAACTACAATAATATAAAAAATTAGAAATTAACAGAATTACAATTTAAGGTTGTATCCTCAAATCAAGGAAGGAAGTCATGGTCTCTTCATTGAAAGAAGTAAAATTTAATTTCTCTAACACCATAAATACACTTATATTGCATTAATTTGTTAGGTTAAAGAGATCAGCTTTTTGCTCTTTGACAAAAATCCCAAGTATTAATTTTGTGTGGTTTTTATTGCTGAATAATGTAATTTTGCATTAATGTATGTATAGGTGATAAATATATATGCTAAATGGTAAAATTCAAGCAATGCTTAAACAAGCTTCTTCAAATTCCTTTGCTCTCATGTCAGTAAAGATGTTGTGTATAATAAATGAATTAATGAGCAAGAAAAATTGGTATAGTATAGAAAAAAAAAAAAAAGAGTATTCTAACATACAGAGACAAATTTAGATATGTCAGCTTAAGAATTAAATAGTCTTGATTAATTTACTTTAAATGATTATATTTTCAGACTAATTTATGTCTGACAAAACCACTCAACCAGAAGATAACATTTAAGACAGGCAGAATTTGTAAATAAAGTGCTCAATATTAAGAAATAGAGCATTAGTAGTGAATAGAGAAATAAAAAAGCTCAATGACTTATTTTCAGACAAATTTGGATGTCAGAAACAAGACAATTCTACTAAATTTATAATACTGATTTTATCTTATACGGTTTCTAATTACATTTGTATGAGTAATTTTAAACACATAACATTGTACACAATTGTAAGTTTCTAGTTTTCAATATCTCCTAAGCTAAGAAACCCTCTTTACAACAAAGCAAAAAAAAAAAAAAAAAAAAAAAAAAAAAAAATCTAAACAAAAAGACTACCTATCCAATTAATAACTGTACAATATTCATGTATTTTATATTTAATTTTAGCAAAATTCAAATATGAGTTACTGATTAATCAATCCAAATCAGTTATGAAGTTGATTAAGATTACTGTAGCTACTGATCAAAAAGAAAATCTAAATTCTTAATGCTTATATATTAGTGTTGAGACAATCAAAGAAAAGAAACAACTCACCTCCTCATTGTAAAGTTTGCTTATTTCTTGTTTAATTGGATCAATAAGTTGTACTTGGCCAGCTGTGAAACCAACTAACAACAAGACACTTTCACATGTAGCGGACAGATGGTTGAAATCATGACAAGTAGGGAATGTTCCTTTGTAGATCCTCTTGTCAATAGGTTTGGTCAGGTCTGCGGCCTTGAAGTGTAGGAAAAAAAAAATAAAAATGATCAACAGGTTTATCAGTGATTAAAATCAAATAATCAATTCAAGTGTAATAAGGAACCAATACTGAATACAGCCAACCTTGTGGTATTGTGAGATACTCTTAATATATCTGAACTTTGGAAACCCGATAAAGAATGTTGAATACATTATAAGATTATGCAAAGGGGAGAGGTCAGTACTATTATATTTTCTGAACTTTATCCAACAATCAGGAAAAAAAAAAATTTATTCTACTACAATAAAATTAAACAATAAATCATAAATTAAAAAAAAAAAAAAAAAAAAAAAAAATTACATATTTTGGGAAGTTAATCTCAATGTGAATCAAGGGGGTGGCATATGTCTAAAAAGGTTTTATGATCAGTAAGGCCAAATTACATAAGAAAGCATGACTAATTGGTGAGAATATAATTTAAATGGAAATGGAGTAATAAGTGGCAATAAAATCACAAGGGGTTACTGAGTGTGAGAGAATATGAGAAAGAAAAAACTATTAAGAGAGAATAGAAAAGATAACGATTGACATTGCATCTAAATTTTTGAAGATCATATTTCACAGAGAAGCAAAATGGTAGCATAATTTTCATTACTTTAAAACACTATAGATTTAAAAGAAAAATTGAAATGCAATGATCAAAAGCAACAATCATAAGAATATTCCAAATTGATCTAGTGAAAAAAAAGTAGCAATATTTAAGAATTTTGTTGTAGCCATTTTTAAATGTTTGTTATAATTCAAAAATTATAATTTTATATATAAAGTGAAACTTTGAGACTGGGTTAAAGAGATTAGCTAGTGCTAATTTAGTCAGCAAAATACTGATGATCTTGGTCAGTAATCTGTATAAACATTGGCTAGATAACTTTAGATTTATTCCTCAGTAAGTTTAATTTGTTCGAAAAGGAAAAATATATTCTAAGAAATATTACCATAAAGATTCTAAAACTTCTTATGGCAGCTTTTGTTCAAAGAAATTTATGATTAATGAACTGAAACTTGTAAAAGATATAGCTGGCCACTCATATTCAAGGATACCCATCTACTAGGGTGCCTAGCCAATCCCTATTGTAGACGCTGACTCAGGTGCATTTGTGTTTATTCAACACCCACAGGGCCCACCTGTGGTTTATACTGCAACTATGTTGAACAGACCTTAGTTACAGTTTCTGGGAAAGAGCATGTTATCTAGCATGATTGACAATTTGAACAAGTCCAGCACAGTTAAGCATTTGGCCATGATGACTAGTGACTGTGCTAGCACAGCTATTGATGGCCCCCAAGGATTCCATCTACCCAATGGTATTGCCTTCAGGCAAAGGTGCTGCATGGTGGGATTGATCCCTCCAGTTCAATAACATCAAGAAGTCTACTTTATGACAAATTGACCATGGTGAGATTTAATCAGAATGCAACATTCTAACCACTCAGCCATGTGCCACCCCCACCACAAGATAATGCAACATCAAATGACTAGAGAGAAAGAGAGACAAAATATTGATATTTAGTTTCTAATATGACATATATATTTATATATATATATATATATATATATATATATATATATATATATACACACATATGTATTTTCAAGTTTAAATCACCTGAATTTGTCCAGTTAACCAAATTTCAATAACTTTTAGATTTATTGCATGTAAGAATGATTCAAATCAGAAACTAGTAAATATAATTTTTTTTTTTTTTTTTTTAATATAGAAGAAAGAGCTTTTAGTTATTTTGAAAGTTCTGCAGCAATATGAGAGAGAGAGAGAGGGAGAGCAGTTCACATTATATTTAACCGCTATCAGAGTTGACACAAATAAAATTTCCAGAAGTAAAAATATTTAGAAAATGTGTTAAGTCATAAAAATAGTAAAATTTAATAAATAAAAAATGTTTATCTATGAATAGAGTTATATCCCTTGAACGTATTTTTAAATGTATGAATCTTCTCCCTCTCCCCACCGAGTAAATCAAATAGCAGGACAGACTGGGTTCTATACCCTTGGATGACAACTGGTCTACTGCAGAAAGAATTGGC
>CAHIKZ030002259.1:222500-377287 GCA_903632075.3 Acanthosepion pharaonis
TGAAATTTTGCAAAATGCCTATTTTCTGAATTTTTTTTTTTTTTTTTTTTTTTTTTTGTTAAAAGTAGGGCTCCTTGGAGCATTTAAATCACCTAATATTTTTTTTTTCAAACTTTCACTATTCTAACTGAAAATCTGCTCTGAATTGTAAAATAATAAATGCAATAAAACTGACATTATTTAATTAGAAAAGCTTTTAATTGCTTTTGTAAAAATTATATTAAGGACACTATTGTCCAAAGAAATAGAATTTTTTTTTCTGATGAATAATGAATTTTTAAAAGAATTTTCTCTTTAAATTTTAATTATCAGAATTTATAGTAGTTTAAAAATTGTGTAAAATTCCATTCTATTTCCTGGATGTGATATAGTAATTTAGCAGAAATGAAATTTAGGAATCCAAAAGTGAAAAAGATTAAATCAACAGTTTTACTATTCTAGATTTCAGATAATTTTTTATTTTTTTTTTTTTAATTCATTCCTTTTTTCATCAATGGAAGGCTAAACATGATATTATTATGAAAAGGTCACGTGATGTAAGAGTTTTGTCCCTTTACAGAGAAATTAATTTAAGATTTAGGGTATTTAATTTTTTTTTTGGGGGGGGGGATAAATCATCTTTGAAAGGCAAAGAAAAGTCAATAAAATATATGATAATTGCAGAAAATATGTTCATTTGTAAAAATTACTACTTCACTTAGGTTTTATAAATTTATCCAAGTTCCGGTCATCCATAAAACCTCAAAATCATAATCACCTCAAAAACTTACCGATACTTCAATAAAGGATCAAAGATAAGACCCAGCATTAAGAAATGATTGTATACTACATCTTATGCTATAAGTAAATAGCATTTATTTCAAATTTGATTAAATTTGACTTTTCTAATTTTATCTCAAATAATGTGTCAGAAATATATATATATTTTTTTTTTTGGAAGAGTTTTAAAATTGATAAATGTTTTGTTCACAAATTTCTTAAAATTAAGAAAATGGCTGCTTTCAAGAAAATTAAAAAAAAAAAAAAAAAAAAAGCAAATATTTGGCATTTCAATCTCTATAATTTCTATCTGAAATACACCAGAATATTTTACTTACTAGAAATAATAAATTTAATATTTTAGCTTTCAATTAAAGTTAAAATGAAATCTTCAAGAATGCTTTTTTAAAAATTCATCTTAAACCTTAGGTACTGAAAATTTATGCCGAAAAAGTGGAGGTACCTAATGTTAACTTAATATGTAGGCTATTTAGCCTGGCACAAGGCCAAAGTAGTACAGCACTACATTATTAAACTGGTTTGCAAAATGAGCATGCTAATTTTGTGCCACAAGAGATGCTCTTACAATTGCACCATTTTTTTTACTCAGACACTAAATGACACACCCAACTATTTTTACTACTTAATAAACAAAAGATATTTCAATTAGACATTAATTAAAGAAATATTTCTTTAAAATATTTCTAATACAACAGACAGACCATAACAAGAGAGGACTAAATGAACAGAAATTAAGGAGATAAAAGATAAAGACTGACACTGAATTAAAACTTTTGAAGATCAAATTTGAATGGAAAGCAAGCCAGAAGAGTGTTCCACAAGTGAAAAATGTGAGAAGAAATTATTAGCATAGAATTTATGGTTACATCTAGCCACTTCAACTGTAAAATGATGAGCTCTAACTGACGTACCAGTAGTGTGCAGAAAATTCATAGTACTAGATTGGCAGCAGCCTTTTTTTGTTCATGTTGCAGACCTCAAGCATTTTTTTTTAAATGCCTAACTCCAATTAAATTGGACTTTTGATAATGGGGGAAATTAATTTTTAGCTAATTTTGATTCAATTACCTCTAAAAGAATGATGTAGTTGCTTAAAAAATATTCCACAAGTCATCCAGATTAGTGTCCTTATCTTTACCATTTTTAATTACATTTCATATATTTCACACCTTTCTCATGTATAAAATTTGTAAATTTTTTTCATATTCAAAGAAATACTAGGTAGATCAACATAATTTTTAAAGTGCTTGCAAAAGACACAAAATATCTTTTCCAGTTGTATGAAGTCCTTTCATCGGTTTTGCAAAATTTCAGTTACCTTTTTATTAAAAAGTCATTCTTGAAATAATGATATGAATTCATTTTTAAATTTCAATGAGAAATGCTGTAAATTAAAATGAAGTATGCCTACATATATGAAACTGAATAACTTCTAAAAAGTGATGATTAAAAGGATATTACATAACCACAAAATCCTATAGGTTATTAACACATGCTAATTTTTCAGAACATGCCTGACAAGGATAACATTTTTCCAGTTGAAGGAGGCTGTTGCACTTTTTTTTGCCACAATAGTTACTACTGTAAAGAGTTAATTTATTCAGTTTTGAGGTTAGCTCAAGTAAGCTGCAAAAAAATAGTAGTGACTCATTTAATTTTTTAAAGCAAATAAAAAAAAATGGAAAAAAAAAAAAAAAAAAAAAAGGCATTTTATATTTATATATATATATATATATATATATATATATATATAAAAAGAGAAAGAAGAATGTTTTTTTTATTGGTTCTATTTGAAAATTTAAAGTCAATCTATAAAAAAGGAAATTAAAGAATTTTATATGTTTAAGGTTTTACATTTTTAAAAACATTCTAATAAAGTTACTGATTCACCATTTTAATTGCAAAATGGCTAGGAAATTTAAAACACTTTAAAAATCTGCAAAACAAAATATTTGTCCTAGATATTTCTTTTAAAGACATTAAAATTAAGGATTAACAGAATTTTAGAAAAATATTACTTTACACTTAAAATAGAGAAAAAAAAAAAAAAAGGCATATTTCACCCATTCACTGGTTCAACATCTGTATAAAATAAAAATACCTACCTCAAATTAACTACCAAGATACAGAAACTCATTTTGTTCGTTTAAAAATAATCATTTTTAATCCTATAACCAATAACTTAGAAATATTTTTTTTATTCTACAGACCTATATGAAAATTGGAATATTTTATAATAGAAATAATCAAGGGTAATTCAGAATTTTTGAATTATTTCCTACTTGATCTTGCACATAAAAAATCTGAACAGTTGCAAAAAGAAAAAAAAAAAAAAAAAAAAAGAAAAGATTTTCTAATGCAAAAATGGCATTAACTTTAATTTTTTTTTTGATTCAAGGACATCTTCATTTAATAAAAGATAGAAATATTTTGTCATGAGCAATCAGAAGAATTTCAAAATGGCACTGAAAATTTACAAGTTTTCAAAAATAAATATTCATTGTAGGTCCCAACCCCATGTCAAATCTGAAAGAAAATATTTTAATAAATTATGCAAGCATCAACTCTCAAAATTTTTTTTTAGTTTCATTTAATTATATTTGTAAGGTTTCAGGACAACTTCAAAATTTTTTTTGCTGAAAATAAAAATTTGTCATCAAAAAACCCCACCCACCACAATTTTAAGTGTTCACAATGTGTTGTAAGGAAGTGGATGTATATCATTCATTAATAAATGCTTAAAATTTCATTTAAATCAGATAATTCCTTGATATTTGATAAACTTCTAAAAACATTTTTGCTTTCATTTCATGAATTTTGTTGGTATGGTACTGACAGAATACAACTTAAAGTCTGTACTTTAGGGTATGTAAAATGAATGTTGAACAAAAAGTCTTTACACATTAATGTTGAGTGGGTAGGCAAATTTTACAAATAAGAGGCTGAAGAGAAAAGATATCAATAATGATATACTTTGAACTAATATCTAAAAGTAAGTTAACTTGAAAGTGAAATAAAATTATATTAATAATCCTTTCTTTTGATTTCCTACCTCAGTCACCAAATCATTTCATGGTCCCAGTTCATCAGTTTTTGTGGCAAGATCTCAAGCGTCTCAAGCTACTGTACTGAATATCAAGTTAAACCTTGGTTTCCTTCCCATCTACTGCTGTTTTATGAAACCACCTTATGAAAAGTTTGAATTAGTTGACCATATCTTAAGGGATACACACACACACACAGTAAAGCCAGTAGTGTTCAGCTCACAAAAATTTGATCAATCAAAATAAGCCTGGTTTATGTAGATCAGCTTAATGCAAGATATTTTTACTTACATTAGAATAAAAAGAAAAATACATACACAAGCAGGTACAATCCACTTTTTTCAAATGGGTCACTACTTTAAGATTATTATACCAGTATGAATACCAAAGCATTCTATCTATCTCACCCACAGAACAGTTTCAGAGACAAATCCTAATGTCCGTTTTAAGATTTAATATATTTTTTTTAAAGTTAGAAAATCAACAGGAGACTGAAGAGAGAGAACACATCCAATAGTAGCAATAGCATACTCAATGAATAATAAATGTGTCAGATGTGATATACACATGTAGATACATATATCTCATGACCTGAGTTTTGTGTATATATACATCCATATATATATATATATATATATATATATATAACCTTTTTGTCTAAAAGTTTTACTGATTGACTCTTTATGGAGGTATCTGGAGTGGTGGAGTGGAAATTTAGATAAATATGATCTATTCTGTCTCATAAGACTTAGAAATGCAAAGCTTTTTGTTACTTTTCATCTTAAACTGGTTTATATTTGTCTCACACTCTTTAATATTTACTGATAAATAGTGCCAGTCAAAGACAAAAAAAAAAAAAAAAAAAAAAAAAAAAAAAAAAAAAAAAAAAAAAAAAAAAAGGCAGTAGGTCACCTTCACCACTAACATAGCACTTGTTTGTGTGTGAAAATTAACTTACCAATTTATCTAATATATCTTTCGTTTAAAGATTTTTTTTCATAAATTGAAGGGAAATAAATGGTTATGCTTAATACATTTTACAATTTTTGAAAATTTAATATATTTTTTTTGTGTTCAGTTATATGAATAAACTGAAGTGTTTCCCCAATCCAACAAACTGGCACGAATTTTGAGCAGAGTTGAGATACAAGAGGAGAGCAATAGGATCAGAGTCAGTGCTTAATGTTAACTACAGGAGATTAACTTTTAAGAAGGGTAAAGGTTGTTCAAGGCATTGAGGATGGGGGGTGGGGAGTAGCACAAAGTGCAAAATACTTTTGTTTTTCAATTCTGTAAGGGCTATGGGACACATGCCAAAATATTCTGAAGAAAAAAAAAAAAAGACTTCTAAAATTTGAAACATGCAAAACAGACAGGGGGACACACACTGAGCAACAGACAGACTTTGAAATTTATTATACAGGTATATTAAGAAAATATTTCTTCCTTTTTTTGAGGGAAGGGGATTTTATTTTTACTTTTTTAGTTTAAAGCATTTGAAAAATCCTATGCCAATTTTCCTATTTCAATGGGTATTTGGGTACTTAGTCTCAAGTAACTTACTGCAACAAATAAATTTTGATGACATTGAACACAAAAAAAATATTTCAGACAAAATTGTTCTTTAAACTAACCTTTTATTGCAATTGTTTTTCTACTGAAATCAAAAAATGCCTTTTCTCTTCAGGTATCTATGTTATAAAATACAAATATAATTTATAAGCCAATAGAATTCAATAATCATAATATCAAATTTGAAACTAGTTTGCAGCAACATTGACAGATAAAGTGAACATGTAAATAGTAGTAGCACTTGAAGTATTTAATAGAATTTGACTATTTAATAATTTCTATAATTACAAAAAGTCAAATTATTTTTAATAAATCCCTTATTTTTTATTGACCAAATTTGAGTACAAGTGTATATATAAAAATGCTATTTTATGAATATGTTGATAACAAGAACAGTCATATGAAATAATTCTAGATTGTCTTTCTAATACCAATTTGATAATTGCAGCTTTTGCAGGGATGGTGGATACTCTTAATTTCAGTTTCTTGTCCCTCTTGCCAACATCTTTGAAACATAGTACAGGGTGGTCTACTGGATATTGTCCTGTGGTCTGCTCACCTGTGTCTTCTGGTATATGGTTGTCATTCGATGTACATGGCCAAGCCATCGAAGATGACATCAGAGGAAAAAGATGCATGCTCCAGCACAGTAGTGTTGGTAACTTCATGTGATAACAATGATACATGGTAGGCAGCAGAGATAAAAGCTTTCCAGGCAGTTTCCTGTCTGATATAGGTTGTCTAGGTTTCACTACCACAAAGCAGAGTACTGAGGATACATGTCTGGAGTACTTTTAGTTTGATGTGCAAAGTCAGCTGACTTGATGCTCAATTTGACCATAACTGTTGCCACTTTGGAAATGCATTTGTTAATTTCCATGTCAAGCAATAGGTTCTTGGTGATGGTAGAACCCAGATATGCGAAATGATCTCTGACTTAAAGCATAACATCAATGCTGATTGATGGAGATACAGAAACATCAACCTATGACATGTTAATAGTCAGCATGAATATCATACAAGCATGGTTCAACTGATTAATCAATTGTTGGAGCTCATGTTCAGAACTGAGTCATCAACAAACAGCATCTCTCTGATGAGTGCTGTATGCAACTTAGTCTTTGCCTTCAGTTGAATAGTTTACCATTGCTTCTTTTGTACAAGTATACATCTTCATATTGTCTAAATGCAAACCTCAATAATATGGAAAAGATGCCAAAGTCTGTGCTAAAATGCATCCTAGTTTTACGCCAATGAATTGTGAAGGGCACTGAAATTTCACCATCAAAGCTGACTACACTCTGCATGTTCTAGTGAAAGAACAATAATCATTAAGATAAATATAAGCATCTTAGAATATTTCATTATATAAGGTTAAAAGGTTATTTGCACAAGGTTATCAGTTTTTTTATACTTTAAATTTGTGATCATATACAATAAGCATGATGCCAATAAGAGATTAAAGTTATTCAAAATCAATTTTATAAAAGTTATACAATCTCCAGAATACTTGTCAAAATGAAAAAAAAAAAAAACAAAAACAGACCTATGTTTTCATTCTTTGACACTTGTAAGACATTTTAAATAGGATAAAAGTTAACATGTCTTGTTTAGACCATGTTCATTTTGATTGTTATTCTCCAACTTTTTCCAGGTATCAGTTGTCATATGCTAATGTTTTCAGAATTTTGAGCAAAACTCTTTATTCACTATGGTCGTAGAAGATTCTTGCTTTACTTCCTATGCTTGAAGGATGTTTCACACCAATTAATACTCACTGATCTTATTCACATTTGTGTTCGCTTTTGTTTCTTCCATTGAACTAGGATATATTTCAGCACTAACAGACTTATGAGGTTAATGCCTGGATTTGATAGCTCAGAAAAGTCTGAACTACTCTGGTTCAGTAGAAGTAAAAAACAACAAACAAGACCGATATGAAAATCCCTAAAAATGAAAGTGGAATGAGAGCAATTTAGCTGGGGATTGAATAAATATTTCAGTTTGAAATTCCAAGATTGCAGAGTTCAAGGAGATACCTGAAAATACAATGACTGAAATGTGTTAAAAAAAAAAAAAAAAAAAAAAAGAACAAGATATGCACATGGTTTGAACAATAAGGTATGCATGGTTGATAATTTTACATCTCAATTTTTCAAATTTATAAAATATGCTTTTCTTTAGGAGATGCATTCATCTTCTAATAACTACTTCAGACCAGAAATAGTTAATGTTTTGAAAGTGAGTGAGTGGGGAGGGAAAGGAAAATCCCCTAAATTTTTATAACTAAGATACTCTATTTAGACTGTGCACTGTAAAGTTTTAAAGAGAAATAGAAAAGTAGATTTTTCTATAGAAATTCCCATAGTTTCTACAATCTTTTTAAATATTTTAGCAAATTTTAAAACAGAGATAAATTTAATATTGTATAAATATCAGGTTGTGTTAGGCCTGATACTGTAAGCCAGTAAAACCTGTAGCATGGATGGGTGGTTGGCATCTAAACTAGCCCTCTTATTGGTGAGAAGAGTGGCAGGTCATTTCACAGGATAAAAAAACAATACCTGTCAAAGAGCAGATGAGCTTCTTATAGGAGCCAAGAGGTGTGTGTGTGTGTGTGTGTGTGTGTGTGTATATATATATATATATATATATATATATATATATATATATGCTAGGATGGGATCACAAGCCTTGAATGGTAACTTTCTTAGAGACAGTGTCTCTATAAAAACACTCAGTGCCTGCATTGGGAAGTATATCAGGCCTTGCAAAACCTTGCCTCAAATCATTATGACAAATCCTTTGTCAGGCAGGATCCACTTTCTTTGCTTTGTGAGAAATTAATCCTAGTCCTGCCTTAAGAAAAAAAAACCCTCTGCTATGTATGTATGTATGTATGCATAAATTAATTTGTCTACATAAATAGTAAAGATAAAAATGATGCAGAGTAAAGCAAATGCCATATTTTAAGGTATGAAACATTAGATGATGTAGCATTATCAATTGAAATGATTAAAAGGAAGAAATCTGTTCAATCTTACTAACCTTATTCAACAGAAAAGAAAAATATAAAAATTTACAATTAATAAATTTTAGGCTAGTAATTATGAATGGAATCAGTATAGACTATTAAGTAGAAGATAAAGTCTAAATGTAATATCACGCTATACCATCATGAGTAGAGTGATATTTTCAAAACCATTTTCTGTTAAGAATAAAAGAACAGAATAGGAGAGAAAAAAAAGTTATAGTTCCTTCATTTATGACCTTGGAATGCTGTCAAAAGCTTTCCAAAATATACCCAATAAAAAGTTTCCCCAAATATTAAGAATAAATCAATAATTGGGACAAACTTTTTTTTCTAATAGTATATTATGAGTGGATTAGAAGACATTTGAGGAAAAAAGTAATCATTATATGATACATTGGAATTATATATCAAAGTGTATGTTAGTAATTTCCAGAGAATTTCAAGGCACATACTAAATGTCAGTTTATTTGCAAACTACAAGTAATCAATTATGCTGGTTGGTTAGCATCAATGTGCATTCTAAACCACACCCCCTTATCCACAAGAGCACAACATTTAGCTTATTAGAGAAAAAAAGAAAAAAAAAAAAAAATCACTTAAGTGGAAAACAATGAAACCCATATTTCTTAATTAGCAACAGATATGAATTCTACTTTGAAACAATTCCAGCTTACCTAAAGAATAAAATTTTGATTTTTGTTCTAACAAGAAAAATTTCAGAGTACTTTTCTAATCAAAATTGACAAAAGCCAATTATCCTTAGATTAGTCATGTCAGTAAAAGACCAAATTAATTGTGTATATACACACATATACATTATATATATATATATATATATATATATATATATATATATATATATATATATATATATATATATATATAGAGAGAGAGAGAGAGAGCATGTGCGTGCAAACGATTGAGGCAGGGTGTTGTGCTTTAAAATTTTAAGTTAAAATTGTTATTCTAGATTTGATCAAAATATTTAGAGATAAACATCAAATCAAATATTAACCTTAAATTAATTTATACATTTTATTGAATAGTGATGAAATATTCCTCTTTGCACAGAAGTTAAATCCTAAACAGAAATTGCCTTTACCTTTGGAATATTCCACTATAATATGCAACAAACTTGGACAATATTGTGCAATTTTTTTTCTCCAGATAGTTACTCAAATTTTGGTCTATTATCTCAAGGCAAAAGAAAGTTATTGAAGCCAACAAAAAACAGAAAATAACAGGAAATCAAATTTGAAATGACTACTTTGCTAAAAATTGTGACTTCAACAATATTGGATTCAATTTCAGCTAGAAAACTGAAATTGACAGAAAAACAAATGAAATGCAGAAAATGTATACTGCCAAAGCAAATATGTAACTGAAAGAAAATAAATAAATAAATAAATAAATAAATAAAATAAATAAATTTATATATATATATATATATATATATATATATATATAAGTGACTTATCTCCAATTTTGTTAGTCATATAGGCATAATGCAAAAAGACAAATAAAAATAAATCCTAGTTCAAAAGATAGTTAATAAAAAATATTTTCAACTTGTGAGCAAATATGTTCTATTTGCAGCCTTCCCCTGTTTTTCTCTTTCATTTCTTCCTGTCTTTCCTTCTCTTCCACACTCATGCCAAGAGCCCATGAACTTTGAGGCAATCCAACCTGAGAATCACCTGGTTCTAAAATCACACGATTATTGGGTGATTGACCATAAGTTAACTCTAGGTACCATTACGCTGCCCTATAACGACCACATGATCAGATCCTAATTATCTTAATGCTTAGATCTTTGGCCATCACACAGCCATCTTGTGATTTACACCCCTATTCTCCTACATATCCAGTCAAGGGAAACACACATTACAAAATTTGGGGACAACAAAAGTCTAAGAAAAAGAGGAAGTTTCCTGTCTGACCAGCAGAGGATGAAGACCAACATGTAAATCACTCCGATTCTTAATGGACTGCCAATTGGAATAAAGAAAATAGCAAAGTCTGTCAACTACAGAATGAAAGGCTATTATATACTAAACAAAATTGACCAATGAATGCTTGTACATATTGCTGAGGATCCCAGACCAGTCAAAAAAAGGGGAAAATTGCTGGACAACAAAATATTGTTTTTGCATAAGGACTCTCACTACGGTAAATTAAAACTGTGTGGAGATATCAACTTGACTGACCCATCAAAACAGATCAGTTGATTTCCTGGCTTGATCTTGTTATATATATGTATTCGCTCCTATCCTTTGTTCTTTTATAATCCCTTTCCTCTTGGTTAGACAAATTCTTTTCTTTATTTGTTTCTGTATTTGTAAATAAATATTCCATTTTGAAATCCTTCACCTTGTGTCTGTTTTTTGCTGACTTCCTTGTGTCATTTCCATCCCTGAATAAATACCGAGAAAGGATTCCACCTTTTTCTTTTCTTTGAACCTGTGGTTCACCTATATGCTATATAAATAAATGTGAATGTCAGGTTTTTTTCAACTCCTAGAAGTCATAGCCCAACATATACCATAGACCTGCAATCTTGGAATTTTGGATTCCAAAGTTTTCATTACTGCAATTGTTTTCAGTGAACTTTCTTTTTGTTTGGTAATTTTTTTCTATGATAATTCTCATAAATTAGAAATAAATTTTGAAATAATTGAAATTAATTGTTAAATCCAGCAAAAGTGACAAATGAAATAAAATAATTTCTTGCACAGAATGTAAGGATCTATGTACATCAAATTGTCTTTAAATTAAGTGGCAGTAGAAGAATTATTGTTGAACTTTTAAAAGTTAAGCTTATGCATTAATGCAATACTTAAATGCAGCAATCAATTTTGAGTTCTTCTGTAGTTTATTGTTGCCTATCGCATACAGCAGCAGTATGCCTCACAAAAAGTAATCTCCACCAACAGAGGACCAGATTACAATCAAAAGGGCCAAGGCTGCAGCAAGAAAAAGAAAGTCCTATGCAAATGAAAACCCAGATCAAACGGTAGCGAGGAGAGCTTCCAATGCTGAGAATATGCAAAGACTTAGGGACTCAAACTCCTAAACAAGCTGAAGTCCTAATTAAGAGACCGCCACAGGAGTTAGCTTAAATGACACTTGATAAGGCGGCTTTTAAGCTAGTATATAATAAATCACACTGATAAATATAGTATGTGGAGCAATTTGAGATGCAAATCTGAACATCTTTCAACCGAATTATGCGATCTCTGATACATCAAAGTATACTGTAAATTATTTAAAATTGGCCAAGTTATAATCCTGATTTGAATATTATAGAAAGTTGGCGAAATGTATTGAAGTGGAAAATGAAAAAAGTGTGTAGAGACTATTGATCAACTTTGGGATACCATGAAGAGTGGGTAAATATCCTCTTACTTTTAATTTATATTTTTAACTACTGAAAAGAATTTGGGCTACCAAGTAATAAAAAATGTTAGTACTAATTAATTTTCATGATTAGGTGCATTATTAATATTTTTGAAGACTTGTTTAAAAATTCTAAATTGAAATGCTTAAAATTTGTAGTTGTTATTGTTAAAATATATAGAAAAAAATTGTATTAAATCTAGAAGCAATTTTTAAAAATTTTGAATGCCCTTGAAACTATATTACAAACAAATAATAGAGACTGGACATCCTGAAGTTTTCCAAAAGGGAAAGAATTATATATTAATATCAACACTAAGGATGAGATTCATTTGGTATGTGATTTAAATTAATAATAAATAAAAAATTATTCCCAACCTTTCTAAGAAAGAAAATTAATGCTACCCCTTTCATATTAAAAAAAAAAAAAGTATCCAAGGAAAAGGGGTTTCATATATAAAATTTTTTTTTGCACAGTAGACCATCCACACACGTCATTCATAGCAAAAATTTTGCAGTTTCTTTAAAACTAGTGGAGATGCTGCTTAAACAAGTTCCCAGGAAGTAGACAGATTTAATTTCAGGAATTGATATAGCATAAGATTGAATTTTCTCAAGTTTCCAAAGATTATTTTGGATAACCATTTCACTTACAGATAGATAATAGATGAGAATTTTAGGCTACCAATACCACAGGACTTTTTACAAATGACCAGAAAAAAAAAGGTGGGGGAGATGCATAAACTAAATCCTAAATAGTATCAAATAAACAATATCAACAAAAGCAGTTATAATTTTACAGAGCTTGGAAAAGAAATTAAAAAAAATGTTGCACTTCTTGCATTTTTTTTTTTACAAAAATCCATTTTTACATAAAATTGTTACAACTTATAAAGCAAAAACTTAACTGAAAAAATTACTGAGGCTATAATATAGAAAGCTTTATCAAAAGAGCTTAAACAGGACATGAGCATTTACTTGAAGACCAAGAGAAAGTATCAACTGTGTTAAAAAGATCACATTCACATACAAGATATACCACTTGCTCAAAGACAATTGAAATATTGAAATGTGTGAATGAATGAGGTATCAAAGAGTATAAGACATATATATATATATATATATATATATATATATATATACACACACAAATTTTGGTTTTTGAAAAAAAAAAAAAAAAAAAAAAATACTTTTGATGTTAGTATCTTAAGTCCACCCACTTACTGTAACAGCAATTTTATGTAGGAAAAAAAAAAAAAAAAAAAAAAAAAAAAAAAAAATAAGGTTTCGATAAGATTTTCAATTTAAGCACAAAAATGATACTTTGATGTTTAAAGTTTTTATATAATTGCAACTATATTAATATACTTTTCTATTTATACCTAGAATGGAGTACTTAGACAACTTTAAAATATTCACAATTCGATTTCTGCAGAAAATTTATTTGTACTATTAAACAAAATCCCACATCTTTCAGAAATCTTTCCTTGTCAAGAGGGAAGATTATTTAATTAACACCTATTGAAATGAAAACCAAGTATTAAACTGTCTTTGCACATTAAGCAAACATTTGCTTACAAAATACATTTTTCTTTGCTATAGCAAACTCTACACATACAATTTTTGTCCTATCTGCATTAATTGTTTTGTTATATGCATTTTGTAAAGGGATTCATTGAAAGCAAAACACTTGGCAATAAACTCACACCTGATGATCTTTCAAGCTACTGCTTAGGAGTTTGTTTCAAATGTATAACTTTTGTATCGTTAAAAAATAAATGCAATAAAAACAAGTTTTATACATAGGTACTCTGGGCATATAGTAAATACAAATATCTTATTGATTACAGCTATACATAATTTTAAATTTACTGTTTTTTTTGTATGGTACTTTTGCCTTAATTATGGAGTATAAAAATCTCAGAATGGTAATAAGTACTATTAAGTCATACTTCTACATGGAGTTATTAGAGCTATTAGTACTGTTGATTCAAATAGTTTCTAGTGTGTGTGTATACATAAAAAAAATGACTAGATACTTATTCTAGCATAACCACTTTTTAACAATTACTTGTTCTATACAGAAAATACTTTCATTATGGTTCAATATTTATCTATTATTTAGAGAATTTTCACAAGTTTTATTTTCTTTTACTTATCAGAAAGTTTTTTTCAATAACATTTAAAATAAAATTGTGAACAATAAAGATTTACTTTGAAAAATTATTTTGTGGTGAGGCAGAATAGAAATCAATTACTTATAATTGCATATCTGCATTGCAATGGTTAAAGTAGGGAAAAAGTTTAAAATTACAAAATTCTGACCCAACTAAGGCAAACATGTCTGTAGTGAGACACACACATAAGCAATTTCTAAAGAATTAATGGTTTATTTTTTTTTTGATCTGATATTTTTATTCCTTCAAATATTGAGTATTGTATTTGAAATAGATGCCCCATTTTTACTTTAATGTGTATTGCATCTGTCTATCATGGCTAGTGTATTCCAAAAGGCTCAAGAAAATGTGCTCCCTAGCAGAAAATGGGACATCACATCTATTTCAAATATGAGTATCCACTAGAATAACCTTTGAAGTAATAAAAATATTGGATTAAAAAATAAATTCATTTACTCTTTAGAAATTGCTTTGTTTATATTTTGGATATGGACTTTGATATGGAGAAAATATCAGTGAGGAAGTGTGCTTTCCTTAAAAGGGAAAAGTGAGTGTTGATGTATTGATACACTTTGTAGCTGAGCAGTAAAGCTCAATGGATCAAATGGTAATACAGATTAGTTTCCTGCCAGTGGAAAATATTTTCTGATATTTCTGGAATATACAATAGAGAAAGTAATACAGAACTATGTTACTAGTAAATATTTACATCAGTTCTTGGTTTAAGTAACTAATGTCAAATTTGAATGTGAATCTTGACTGAGAAGAGAAATTTATTGAGTAGTACTAGTTACTTCTACAGTTATTAGACCAGATTAGGGGAATTTGTTTCTAATATTAATGAAATTTCAGTATGTAAAAAACTATTTTTTGTAAAGGAGAATATAGATTAAATTTAAAGAATTTAAGATCCCATTAATGCAAGTTTATACCTATAAGGATTGAAATATAAATAATTGAAAACTTGCCATATGTGAATACTTTAAAATGGACAACATTCAAACTACAATTTTTCAAAACAATTTTAAAAAAATTAAACTATTTTGGTTTACAACATTGGTAATATTCACCACTTGAATGACAACTTTAGAAATATCTGTAATTACATTGACAAAATCACTAATGTAACTGTATGGCACACTCCTAAGATTGATATTAATGAAATACTTATTTGGTTATACAATATCCATGTGACTATTTGAATACTTATACCTTTAAAAACATTTTAGATCTTCTGTATAAAAGTGGTATATAAAAAATTAAAATGCATACATGCATGTATAGATAGATACATACCTAGAAATGTTTAAAAATCTTATGAAATAGAATAAATATTCTAATATCTAATTAGAACATAGCTTCAGGTGGTTTTTAAAAACAACAGTAAGTTCTTAAGAGTGAAAACATTTGTATTACAGTTTATAACTAAGATCTGAATTAATTCCATTTTGGTTAACTTTTGTTAATATTAAATAAATACCAGTCACTTGAGAAAATTAATTAAAAGTTACCAAAGGGACATTAATTTCACAAAAAGAATCTGAATACAACTAATTAACATAACACCAACTAAATATAGTCAAACAAACAGATTGAACAGAATTAAACATTTTTGACAAAAATATAAATGATTCAATAAAATGCAGGGAATCTCATCCTTCCTTTCTTTATATGCCATGTGTGATATACATTAAGATGATCATGTCTTTTTTGGATTCATAATTGACTTGGCAAAATAATTCCTGCTGTAGGCTGCCATTTCTTTCAGGGATGGTCTGGTTGCAAACCAAGATTATAGGACTCAGTCTGTCCAGTCATTTAACCCAAAGCTGAGGGAAGAGAAGGATTTGTACCTTTTTCAAGAGTATTTGCACATAAGTAACAAACTTGACTGGAATATGAACTTGGTTATTTGACTTATACTTCAGAATTACATCACTTGCACACCCAAGCTTACAGCACAATGTTATTCCCAAGTGGTCACCCATCTAGGTGCTGATCAGTATTGGCATTGCTTAATGTTGATGATTGAAGGAGAACTGCCATTTCAAATGTGATATGGCCATAAGCTTAATCCCATTTTAAGCTCTGTCAAATCTCATTTTTTTAAATTTTGGCTACAATTTAAAAGACTGAGATTGGATTCATTTTATGACAAATAAAGACTTTAAAATACAGTGGAAACATACTTTTATTTTGTTGCATGATTTTCAGGATGCATTATCACAATGATAATCTAAGTAACAACTTTAAACATTGATTTGAAATTTTTAAGATGCTTAATTAAACAAAAATAGGAGTTCAGGACCCAGTTTACCTGTACTTGGTGAAAGTGAACATAGTATAAATGAGGAATACTTTGTGATAATTTGAAAAGTCAGTTCATTCAAGAACTTTGTACCAGCCTCCCATATATAATGTGATTCTAATGAAAGCCTTGCTTATATAGTATAAGTTAAGGAGTTATATAATCTAATACTTACATAGTTGATTAGTTAATTGACAGAAAATGGCAATCATGCAAATCAAAACTGATCTCTCCAACGTTTAGAGATTCTAGTCCCCTCATTTGTAGTTTTAAATATGTTCCTACTTACAAATTCTGATATTTTGAATGGTTTTTATAAATTATAGAATACCATCAGATAATTTCAAATCTTGAACAAAACTATGAACAAGTTATCATTGTCAACCTAGAACTATATTAGTAATATTACCTAACTAAATGAACATTGGATATATTTTAAAATTTTACAAATTTATTCAGATAAATATTGATAGATATCAGCATGACTTTCAAGAATTTTAAAATCAAAAAGATCCCATGAAAGCCTGTGTGTGTGTGTTAATGATATAGTTACTCACACTATAATCAAGTAAAACTATACATCTTTCCTTGAACTGAAATAGATACTAAGCCTTAAATTTAAATAGTATTTATACAATAATGTAAATCTTACAGGGTTTTTCTTTTATCTCCTAGTAATAAAATAATATATCTATGATAAAACCAAACATTGTGATCTGCTCAGTTCAATAGATGAAATACCATCTATATTTTTGTATAAGTGTTCTTATGGCATAATGATATCTATATGGATATTTTAAAAGTGATGAAAAAACAAAACAAAAACAAAACAAGAAAAAAGTTTTCTTTGATAAGTTTTATATAAATAGCTTATATAAAATTCTCACATTAGTTCAATTTGATAATGTAATGTCATTGAAGACTAAGGTTTTGATACTAATCAACTTTACAATATTAGGATGATAAGTCTTGATAATTGAATATGATTCAGTTATAGGAAGAAAAATACTGATTATGATAAAGTAAATATGATTAAGTTATAGGAAACAAACACTGATATTACTAATTTTTAAAATGTAGTGATACTAGAATAATCTTAATACTCATTAAGCATGGTTTATATAAACATACAATTTCTTAAAATTAAGAAACTATATTTAACATTCATTTATAATTTGTTAGATCAGTTAAATATTTATAAATTAGAAACTTATTCAAATGATAATATAATAGTTATATCATTTAGATATTATTTGTTTGAAGTATCACATTTTAAGAGAGAGAGAGAGAAAAAAAAAAAAAAAAAAAAAGGAAATTTCATAACTTTTGTTGATTTAGCACTAGGTAGATTATTTGTTATGACCAAAAACTTCGTAATACTATAATAATATTGTATACAATTCGAGTTAGGTTAATTTAATCATTATAGTGATTAAAACTATATCTAATCCATCCAAAGTGTTTTTCAATAGTCCTTCAGGAGATAGGGAGAAAAAGAAGTCTTAATTAAAACTACTTCTAAAAAGAATATATAAAGTTAAAATCACTTTATTCTTAGAAAAATGAATTAAAATGTTTTGTTAAAAACTTACTTGAATTGTATTAGTTCTATCATCACTTATTATTTTTATCATTTTTCATTGATTATTTGCTTCTGAAGTTTACTTAATATTTTCTCATTCCCCTACCTTTTTTCATACCGCAAACAGTTGATAAAATCCAATGTCACACATGTCAAACATAGGGACAAATGTAAAACAAACCTGAGAGAAAAAGAAAAAAACCCAAATGTCAGTCATGTATGGTATGTGACCACCCACCCTAACCACAATAGCTGGATAGTTGGACGTTTCACCTGTCCCCTTTTACTTTTGTGCAGACTGAAAGTGATATCATATACATATGAACTGTACCAAAAGACTTATTAATACAAATTCAACTCCAGCTACTTTACTGATGTTTGAGCTTGATGGATTAGCAGAGATGGATTTTACAATACAATCTTATTTTTTTCTCATTTGGTTTTGTGCTAGCCTCAGCAAAACTTAGTAAAATATCTACTTAGGTTTGTTTACATTTTTAAAGTAGGAGCAGATACATACAACAACAATAAGCAACCATGAAAATAAATTTTTACCCTTAAGATTTGTCACTTTTAAAAGGATATTTGAAAGCTCAATCTTTGAATTTGTTATCAATCAAATACTCTGCTTGGAAAGTACATTAGCCTGAATAGTTTGTTTTGCAATTTGACCATTACACAGCATTATTAAGTGTCTTGATAAATTAGTCAATAATATTCAGCACATAATTTGACATCCAGCTGAATCCACTGTATTTTTTGTACTGAAATTTCGGAAATAATCAGAAATATAGCATCAATTAAGATAGGCATAAACAATTATTTTATTTTTACTGTGGATGTGACTGGGTGTGTGAACTAATATCTAAATTGGAAATAGCTCCCTTTGATCTCACAAAGATCACAAAAAAAAAAAAAAAAAAAAAAAATCTAGAATTAAAATACAAGCAAAATCATTCACTATTTTTTTAATTCACATTCTTTATACTTGCTTGCTTTTCATCTCAATTTTACTCATGCTATCAATCTGTGGCAGTGATTAGTCTAATACAGGAACCAAAATAAAGGAATAAAGCTATATTTGTGAGATCCTGATCCTAGTCTACTCATTACTGTAGCCACAGCCTGAGTAAAGCTGTGGAAAAAAAAAAAAAAAAAAAAAACCAACAACAACTTGAAAGAAAAGTCTAAATAGAGTAGGTGCTGAAATATATTCAGCCTTGCTATCAAAATTAATAAATAGTTGACAATGTTTCATTTAATAAAATGAAATAGAACTTGGTATTTTGCTGCTGAGAAGATATGAAACTCTTCATAGAAACATTGCTTATTAAAACTACTTATTTGCAATTATTATGAAACAGGATTGAAAATTATTTTTATTGTGATGGGTGATGAATATAATATTTGTTGTAAAGAATTTTCTAGTCAAATTCTTCAACCAGTGAATGGTTTTGAATATTCAAACTATTCAGCAGAATCCATATTCATCTGAAGATGAAGCTAACCAAAACATGATAAAAACTAACTAAAAATGAACAATCACTTCAAGGATTCCATTTTTATCTAAACAGTCACTTGTAAATTATATTATACTAGCAGTAGAGCCTGGCGTTGCCCGGGGATGTAACAGTAAGAGATAGATCAAGTATCGACCATCATAAAGACTGAAAAATAAAATTGACAAAGATTATTGTTTAAGGTTGACGGACATGCATGTCTTAATTATTTTATTTATTTATTTTTTTGTTTTGTTTTTTTTACGAATTGGTCAAACCCAAACTCTAACAAAAACATTGTTTTCAATCGTTATGAGTCTACCAATTGAATAGAATTTTATTATAAACAATTGTCTTGTAAATAGAATTTTAAAAGCATTCTGAATGTAAAAATAAAGAAAAAAGTGTGCAAGACAATAAGAAACACTACCTGCCAAAAAAAAAAAAAAAAAAAAAAAAAAAAAAAAGTGAAGTTTTGTTGAAATTGGTTGAAAAATGTAGGAAGTACGATCCCATATATAAATGAACACACACAAACAACCTGGGTTTTATAAGTATAACTCGATATGAGTTGTCCCCCTTTCATTCTCGCGATTAATCATGTTTTCAAATTGTTTTTGTGCAAAAACAATTGTGTTTTTCCAATTTTTGGCACTGTCAGAACCACCGCAGGGTAATTTTACATAGTCCTGTGAAGTTTTGTTGAAATCGGTTGAAAAATGTAGGAAATCTGATCCAATATATAAACGTAGACAGACACACACAAACACAATCTGCATTTTTTATAATAAGCAAGATAAATCAGTTCATTATTTGAATTATACTTTTAATATTTTTTATAAACAAACACTTGAAGACAATGATCTAACTTTCAGTTAATTTAGTGCCATACAGGATACATGCTTGGATGATTATGTTTCTTTAGATCCATGACTGACTAGGCAGATTTTTCTGCAGTAGGCTGCCATTACTTTCTGTGGTAGACTGGTTGCCAACCAAGGCAATATATCCTGCTATTCAACTTGTAGCTGGGAGGAGAGAGGTAAATGGATTCATATCTGACATAAGGGTAATTACACACAAGTGAATATAATGAACCCAACCGAAAAGCTATAGGTCCCAATCTGTCCTACTATTCAACTTCTAGCTGGGGGCAGGGAGAAGAGATGGCTTCATACTTGACCCAAGGATATTTCCATGTAAGTGAATGCAATGAACATGACTGGAATTCGAACTTCGCTGTGATTTCTCATGCCGAGCAGCTACCCATTACACAGCATTGATTGCCATTAGCAAAGATAAATATTGGTTTGGTATTTTTCCAAGTTATGAATACTATATTTATGAAAAGACAACTCCTCTATAGTAGAATTTTACAAGCAAATAGTCCTATGGTACTTTTAGACCAGTTGAAAAACATTAACAGGCATATTCATCATTTTTTTTACTCAAAATTTAGTTAAAAAAAAAAAAAAAAAAAAAAAAAAAAATGATGCATAAAGATAAATGCAGAAATGGTGGTATGGTTTTGTCAATAATGGCCACAAATTTATTTCTAAATGTGAAAGTAGCTGGGCAACAGGAGGCATAGTTTAAGTTATATGTAAATAAGAGGATTTGACTGAGAACCAGAAATCAGGTCAGAAGGAATTCTAATGAGCCAGACAATGACCAAATAAAGAAATTCTAGAATTAAAATCACAACATTATAATCCGTCTAAAGGCCTTATATAATGAGGCTCACTTGGCAATACAAAGGAATTGTTAATCTTTTGCCAGAGGAAGCAGTCACTTGGTTCTGCCATCTCAGTTCCATCTTTGACAGCAATATGTAAAGAAAATCTTACCAACTTTCACTATATTTCTTATCTACTCTAATTGTTGCCTTGCAGTAGACCAGCATGAAGGGTTAAAAAGAAAAAAAAAAAATCTTTGCACCAAGCAGAATAAATGTCAGGTAATAGCAGTTGGGTTTCTCTTTATCCTCATCAAACACTGGTTTAAAAAACAAAAAAAACAAACAAACACACACACAAAAAAAAAACAACAACAAAAGGAGGGGACAGTATAAGTAGACCAATTAATCAAATCAAATAAAATCTATCTACTATATATGAAATTCATCATTTACCAGCCAGGTGAAGAATGAAAAACACTCCACAAGATAGAGGTGTAGTTTTCCTGCTGACCCACCTTTTAAAAATGAACCTATGTTTGAGAGGTTGAGAAAGAGGGTTCATATTTAAGATTTCATTAAAAGTAATGTGAATATGGACAGTGTCAGTCTTTATTATCCACCAACATACCAAGCCACTTATCTTTACTACAGTACTCTTTAGTACTGTTGACAAGAAATACAAAAATGCTATTCATATGTGTATTGAAATTTGACCATCAGACAGCACCCCATTCCATTACAGGGCATTCTTCTTGAAGGTCTGCAGCTATTAGATACCACTATTTCATGGAAAATGGACTAAAAACATGGTTGCCATATTCCTTGAAAACAAATAAATGCCTGCTTATGTAGCAAGTCTTACATGCAAACACATATTGACAATGAGGTGCCAAAATGTTATATATAGCCAATTTCACAATAAAAAAAAAAAAAAAAAGAAAGCAAGAAAGAAAGGACATTCTTGGTTAAGCCATGAACTTTTCAGCACTCTTCTAGAAGACCTCAAATGCTTTCCTACAGGAAAATTAAACTGCTATGATCTTATATCATTAGTCATCTACAGACATAAAATAATATTTTACACAGCATTATTAAATATTTAAAAAAATACATTAGGAATCTCATAGCTATAATTGTTCTGTTTGAATCACAAGTGAAAAAAGTTGACATCCATGATCGCAGCAGTGTACTTATAAAAAGCTCTTCATTGCACATTTAAGAGCTTATTGGTAGCATAGCGGACATGTGCTTCCAATCATACTAACTTTGTATGGTTTCTTTTTTTATTATTATAGTTCATGTCATTATCTTGTAATACTATTAACACAATTTGAGAAAGCAGAAATATTTTTTTCAACCAAAAAATCATATTTTCACTGTACACTTACTGTATTGTCACATTTTGATTAGATATTTAATATTATCAAATCAGTCAGCCAAGATACTTTCAGTGATACTCCAGATTATTACAGAAATCAAACTGATTTAATACCATATTACAATATTGTTGATTAAAACAACATTGAATAAACAAAATAGTTTGAATCACCCCAGTCAAACACACCCAGTTTCATGAGGGAGGTAGTGTCTTCAACAGTATGTATTTTGATCTCTCACAGTAAAAATATACTTATTGGAATATATGCATCGTTCCATATTTGGACTTCTAGAATATTTTTTTCTAGAGTTGATATTCACGTTTATGATTAAAAACTAACAAGGATTTGGGTGCATAATGTGTTATAATTCTAAAAATCACAGCATGGGTTCCTGCAGTAGAGCAACAGTCAGCAAGCTTGTAATGGAGTAACAATTTTATAAAACAAGTAAAATTTAATAGAAAGCAATAATTCTAAAAGTTTATTTAAGTTGGCAATCTGAATGTGAGAGAAATAAGAATTAGCAAAGAGGTTTTTAATGAAATCTATTAAAAGATTTCTATTTCACTTTTCTTTTTATTCTTTTCTGAAATCTTTTCCAAAAACTTAAAATATGAAAAAAAATTACTTCAACAGAATATATGTAAATGAACTGTAATCTTATGTATAAAGTAAAAAAGTCAATCTGTAATGACACCTCCATTCAATCATTAGTAATTCTTGCATAAACTAGGAGTGCAGTTGATTTTTACAACTCGGTCTACTGATTTCAAGAACAGGAGGTGCCTCTGATATATTGGGAGAAGTAGTTGTATCACATTGAGAATCAATAGGAACCAACACCTCAGGAACATCAGATGTTCCAGGAACCACAGGAACTTCAGATTCTGTAACAACTGAAAAATCAAATACCCTAACTTGCATGACAGCTGCAGAATTTGGTCCATGTCATTTTATCATGATTCCACTCATCCACTACTTCAAATGTCATGTTATTTTACCTTCAATCCAATGTCTGCCAAGTCCAAAATTCTGTAAAACACTAATCAACTAAATTTCATACAGGAGATGTCAAATTTTCTCCTCCATTAAATGTCATATTGACCCCACTGAACTATGACATGTATTTAGTTTCAGAATGTGAAATACTGATATTTAAACAATTCAGAATAATCTGATTGCTGATTTTAGTAGTTCTGAATGAAAACAAGAATCTATTGGTTAATTTTGAGTGTCCATTTTCTAGCCACTTATCTTTATTACCTCTTTGAAAACAATGCATTCAGAGAATAGAGATCTGTAAATATATATACCACATTCAACTAAAGCTCAATTTTAACTCTTTGATTATGAAACATGGGCAGTTATTACTAATATAGCAAACAGACCATAAAAAATCTCTTAACTTCTCAATTGTGGTTTGAGTGGTAGATGATTTCATAACACTTCAGTCCACTGATTATGCATCAGCAACAATCAAGAACATATGCCATAAATGGACCAAAAATCCACATGTACTCTTTCCTATGGCTGAGTTGGACATTTTTAGCTATGAATTGGAAGTTTACTAGGATTGCTCTTAATTCAGTCCTTCTCTAAATAAAGGATGAGATCTACAAAGTTGTGATGGTGCTATCATCTGAATTCTTAACGTTACCTTAAAATCCTTTAAACAGCTTAGATCATGGTAAACACTTAAAACTTAACCAAAACTCCTTCAATTTTAATGGAAACTCCTCACTCAAAGGAGATAACTCTCCCTGCTTTACTTTGTGAGATAAATTCTTGTTCAACAATGTGGGAACCTCACTCTCTACAAACAACTATAGCAGACAAGTGAATTCCCCCTACAAAACTTTAATGTTGGCTATACCATATGACTTCATTAACCCCTTTGTATAAACCTCAAATATTTCTTATAAAATTTTTGAAATCCTAAAAGGTTTTCAAATTCATTACCCTCTAGTTATTCAAACAATTAAAACTTGCACAGATTATAAACAGGACACCAATTGCATTCGCCTCTATTCCTTGATTGAAACAACTATCAATATTATTAATTACCTTGTTTTTGTTATTTTTTCTCTACTAGACCACTTACAGCTTGTCTACATATTCAATGATTATGTCAGATATACTTGTACTAAAAACATTTTTTTTAAAGGAGATAATCAGCATTTCAGTAGCAATAGTATTCATGTTTCTCTGGCAATCTATGAAGAAAAAGAAAACCATGGATTCATTCTTCATTCTCTGGCAGGCTTTTCAGTCTTGGCAAAAATTTTGATCAATTGAATTCAATTGATGCAGCTATATAAAGAGCTTTCTCTAACAGTTTTTCTTTCACTGTGCCTTTACTGATAAGGCTTTGATTCCTTTCTTATAACCATTCATTAACTTGGTTTCTAAAGTTCAACATTTCCTAAGTAAAGTGATATACTGAGTGATAGTTTTATTGTACTCTCTATCCAGAGAACAAAATAAAAATGCACATGAATTTCATTGTGACAAAAAATAACATATGAAATGTTGCACCCTGCCCCCATATCTGCTAGATCTATTAAAAAAAAAAAAAATTTTTTAAATTAACAAAAAAAATAAATACATCATTTTGTATCACCAACCCAGACAATATTTTTTGCTGCTTACCAGCATCTTTCAAATCATTGGCAAAAAGAAAATCAAGTACATAATTTTTCCACCGTTATAGCTCCAAATCATGGCAGCCTGTCACTGATGGAAATCAAATTTGTATGTTTGTTAAATTTACATTATTACCAAATTTATGTACAAGGTAAAATTTAATAAATGATTGCCTTGATAAAAGCGACTTGTTTTCTGGAAACAGAGGATTTGTACTCTCTTGATCTACAGCAACACTGTCCCCACAAACTGAAAGCAGATAACTATCAGTCTAAAAGCAAAGAAGTCAATCTATAACATAACACAACATTCCTACAGTAGGAACAACAATTAGGAAGCTAATCATTAATTGTAATGCTATAAAAATTACATAAAACTAGTAATAAAAAAAAATCTTATTAAAAGTTCATTTAAAGTGACTAAAGATTGCCAATTTAAATGAGATTTTAAATTAAGTTAATACAGAAGTTTTTCAGTGTCTCACTTAAGGGTTCTATTTCATTCCCCAAACATGATTCTGCTGATAGTTGTATTCAAAATTTAAGTACGAAAGATTTACTAAACTGCATCTTCACCATTTTGATAGTATACATATGCTAATGGACAGGGGCACTTCAATGTGGTGTAATGGTTAGCAAGCTTGTCTCACTAGATCAATTAAGACTGAATAGTGAGTTTGATACTCACTGGATGCCTAGTGTCACATCTAAGCTAAGCATAATCATATAACTTGAACCACATTCAAGTTTGATCTACTTATTTGTATAGTAAGTGCCTTATCTCTCTTTAACTGAATACTCAAATTTCCTAAAAATTTTAGCACTAGCTATGTAACTGAATTAAACTTTCTATTATCTATACTTTGTTGTAGTTTAAATAGCAATTATTTTCAATACTCATAACAGAAGATATTTTGATGCATTGAAATTGGTATAAAAAGTAATAAATTATCATTAAAAAAAAAAAAAAAAAAAAAAAAGTCAAATACAATCATGTACTGTACAGTAACAACTTAACATATCAATACATTCAATTGATGTGATAAGGGAAAAGAAATTACATTTGTTTCCTATATACTCAACTGAGGTTTTAAGTGAAAAATAAATGATTCTTTTAATAGTTTTGCAGCTTTAACAAAAATCCAGAAAATGCTTTTTTAGATAAAACCTTTCCTTAACAGAAAAGGACTGAATAGAAAAGTGCAGATTAAAATTAAATGTTTTTATACTAATTACATTCTTTTGACCAAAAGTTAAAACCACTATAAAATACTGAACCTAAAGAGTTATAAAATTTTTGCCAATATAGAAAATTTCTATCAACTAGAGTGCTTCAAAATACAACAAATCTAAGTATATGGTTACAATTTTGACTAAGAAAAAAAAAAAGTGCACTATGCATGATAAAATTATTTACAAAAAAAAAAAAAAAAAAAAAAAAAAAAAAAAAGAAAAAAAAAGTGATTACAAAAATTGTGAATCATGAATCAGTCTGTGAAATATATTCTTAAAGCATATGGATATAGTACTACATTAATATTCTTCATATTTAGATAACATTTTAAAAGAATCTAGTACAATCATGTATAAAAAAAATGTTTGGGATAGCTGATTGTAAATAACTATATGTACCAGCTAAAAGGGCTGATGTCAAATAAGATCATAATTTTGATAGACTGCCAATATACAAGTATTGAAATTAGTGCAGTCAAATTATTTTCATCTACTTTTATTTTACCTTAAAACCATCAAAAAAATATAAATACTGATACCACCTATTTAAATGTTCTTAAAATTGCTTTTATTCTTCCTATGTACATTATGTTATGAAGATGATAACAATAATAACAAAACCAAAGCTCAATTGTCAGAGTTCTTCATACTTTATTTTTAAATGTATTCCCACCTCCATTATACAGCATTAGAATCTTTTAAAATTTAACATTACTTTCATTTTTTCTTACCTTATTCAATATGTCAATGAACATAATTGGATTCATATACTGGCTGATGAACTTCAATTTGTTCAAAAATGACTTAAGAAATAATCTTAAGAAAACAGGTGATAGTTTTGCAATTTGTTTCACAATAACAGAGAATTTAGCACTAGAAATTGAACTGAAAAAGGTTTGATATTTCAAAATACTTAAATAGAAATGTCAACATTCTATAGCAGTGATAAACAAAATTAGAAACTTAAATATATTGAGAACATAATTGCAAGTGTCACAATAGAAGAGACTTAAAAAAAAAAAAAACTGCACTCACATACTGTAAGCAGAATGTGTAAGAAACTAAATAGGGGTTCAGTTTATTACATTTTCATGTCAACTAGAAAAACTCAAGTTGTTACAAATAGGTCAATTATAAAGTCATTTTTAGCAGAAGGAAAGAAAGGCTTTCCTTTTTTGCATGATACAACCTTGCCACTTAAAAAATGTGTTAACAGCAAAAATAGAAAAAGCAGCTAGAAAATAGAACTTACTAAAAACAGACAAGGTTTATTTTTAAAGCATAAAATGACAAAATTCTTGCGTTTATCAAATAAGAAACTTTTCCATATATCATTGTTTATTTTTACAAAAGTAAATCATGCATTCAAATAGGAAACTATCTTTTTTATTCAGATTCTATCATTTAACACTGGAAAAAGGAACTTAAGACAAACTCAGTTACCAAGTCTAAAGGAAAAAATAATCTGTAAGAGTGAGGAGAATGTACAATAAAGTAATTCTGCAATTTGTAAAAATCAGGCAGTGTTTCCAAACTGTTTTCAGAATATTGGATATGAAGAAATTTCAATCTGTTACTGTTAATTATTGTAATCAAGAAGAGGGTATATCTCAACCATACTGTCACTGGTGTTTGACAACAGATCAAAAACTGAATAGATACATTGTAATATAAAAAAAAAAAAAAAAAAAAGTTGTACTGTTATGTGAAATTTGATAGTTTGTACCTGAAAACTATATGAATAATTTCAGCCTGAAAAGTAGATATGTATTTGCAGGCAAAGTTCCAGTATAGTCTTCAGCATTCACTTTCACACAAATGCTCTTGGGGAAAAGCATGAATACGTCTCATAGAAGAGAATTAGGAGAAGAGTTAAATAGCAGCAGGATCTTAGCCTTGGGTAGCAACCAGTCTAAGAGACCAAAATTGAATTCCAGACCATGAGGAGAATAATGGAAAAACCAGTACATTATCTTTCCCCAGAATGCATGGCAATACACAGATAAAGAAATTTGTAATCACTCACATTATGAAGGAACACATTGCATGCATAAAGAAAAACACTTAACTTTTCTATAATTCTATAGATTTGTTTTTTTTTCTATAAAAAACGAAAAAATTAAGCTATATAAAAAGTTCTTAAATATTTATGCTTTTTTCTGTAATATGGCTAGTAATCAAAAAATTGCAGGAGCTATCCAGTTTTTGTTTGTAAAAATCAAATTATTTTTTAAATTATAAAGAAATTAAAGATAAAATCTAGTTTTAAAAGTAAAATTTAAAAACTTGAATGGATTCTACTAGGTTTTTCACTTTATTTGCTGTGCCAACATAATTAGAAACTAGTTTTGTTCTCTAAACATAAAATTCTCTAGATCTAAAAGATTTTACTTTTTTGTACGATATTAATTTTTTTTAATCTGTTTATTTTTATGTGATAAAACAAGTCAGAAAATAGAACTTAGAGTTTCCGGTTTATAAGGTAAAGTAAATTAGCGGATATAATTGGTTATTTAAGGTTAAGGCTGTGTGTGAAGAATTCCATCCGCCCCCTCCCCCCAATTACAGACGACCCTACTGCGAGGAGGAATAATAAAACAGTATTTTTCAAATTTTTAGGTAGCGATCGGGGGAAATGTAAAACTTCATAAGACAAGCAAGCTTTAATTGGGGCACACAATACCTAATTTATTTCTTTTTATTACTAACGGGCACACCAAACCAAAAATCTACCGAACCCCAAACGAATGTCGTGCTTTGCAAAATTTTAAAAAGCATTGTTGATTAACACACCAACCACTTGATAAACTTCAAACACGTGGATGACGTCACAATGATAGTTTTCGACTATGACGTCACAATTCGGTCTACTCTTCACCACAACAGCGAACATAGGATATTTCCTTTATTTTTTGTTGCTGTTGCTTATCACATTTTCGACTCATATTCTTCGGTTGCTAAATGAGTAATATTCATCTTCACCTAAGATTCTGAGATGAAGTATTTTCCTTACTGATTTTTTTTTCTTAAGTCATCACTTCACTTGTGTAAAAGTTTATCAGATATATGAAGAAAGAAAAGACAAAAAAAAAGGCAAAACATAGAATATTGCTACAAAAAATTTAATAATTTGTAGAGCTGAAAATATGCACACACGCCTCTGAGTCCAAAGTATACGCAAGTATGGTTTAAAAAACTTGACAAATTGAACGTGTCTTGCTTTATTTTTTATTAATCTTCTGCGAAGGGAGGGGGATAATGGACTGGGAGTACTTATCATTTTTTATCTAATAATCAAATTGATTAAGATCCCATCTCACCAGCAATGGCCAATAGTCCGACTTGCACATTTTATTTTTTTTATGACTAATAGATTGATTTTTATAAGAGAAAAATACATTTCCAAAAGAGATGGATGGCAATTATTTAGTAACTTCATTTGCGGTAGAGGTGTGTGTGTGTTGGATGGCATAGTGAACGAGTGTTACTGTGTTATTATTTTAACGATGAAAATTGAAAAGCCAATGGAGTGATGATAGAAGACAAGTGAACTGATCTTTGTGCTTGTCAGACTTTCTATTTAAAAATATCATTCATGAAATACTACTACTACTACGACGACGATGCACGGTACATTCTTCTTAAACCCAAGCTAGTATCATTTTTCTGCTTCATATATTATCAAGAAGCAAACAATAACATCAACAGAAATTATTAAAAATATATGAAATTAAAAATCAATCTTTTCTTCTGAAGCAGCAGATTTTTAACAAGTGTACCTAAAACTACTAAACGTACTTTTGACATCCGAATGAAGCAGTTTTTAGACAGATTTTCTTGTTCACAACCTCAGAAATTAAAACGGAAGAAATAAAGATAAGTTAGAAACGCAAATATAGGCAGTCATTTAGATGATTTGTTCTACCCAAAACTTCCTACACTAGTTTAAAAAAAAAAAAAAAAAAAAAAAAAAAAAGGGGGAGATTTCAAACATTATTAAGTAAAAGTAAAACCTTAAATAGGAAAATGCGGGAACAATCTTTAAAAAATTAAAAGTCAAGTGTAATCTTGTTATTTCTATTTTACATGATCGGTTAAAAAAGTACATGGAATAAAATAAGTTTATGTAGAAGTAAAATGGTATAAAAGTTTAACATGTGTGCAAAGAACATACGATAAGAATCATACTGAAAACATAAAAAAAAAAAAAAAGGAACAAGAAATGTAACAAGTGTGCATGTTACTTTCCAAACCTGCATGTATGAATGAGTTAGCTCTTCTTCACTCTATAAGACTAGACAAGGACTGTGCGTGTGAGCGGGTGTTGTTTGAATTTAGACGAAAATAAGGCTTGAGTACGAAGTTTCCCTGGTGTGTGTATAAACCCCCCCCCCGCTTTTTGTTTGTGTTGATTTTTTTTTGTATTGCTTTGTTTTTGTTTTTTTTTGTTTAGGTAGACAAAGAAGCTACTTTTAATTTTTCAATGGAAAAGAGATTAAAAAGCAGTCATCATACCTACACAAGGTGGTCATAAATTGGGGGATCGGTTTTATTAATAAAGCAAACTCAACTACATCCCCCATTTTTGCTTTACTTGAAACAAACACATATACACAAACAGGTACAAGTTTGTGGATCTGGGTCCATAGTTAAAAATAATACAATAATTTTATCATTCTACAGTTTCTTCATTAGAGAGATATGCATGCTGGAGTAGAGCCTTTAATAAATATTAATAACTTTAAATGAAACATAAAAAAGGAGGGAGAAATCAAACATACATGCTACCAACTACCAACATATAGTTACACATGTTTAAGGATAAAAATGAACCGTAACAGCTTGCTAAGATGTTTCTATTTTCTGTAAGTTAAATGTGAAGTATATCAAGACAATATGCAAGCTTATGTAGATAACAACTGGTGTAGACACAGAGAATGGATATTAAAATGAATAAAACTAGCAAATAATATAGTCGACTGTCGAGGGACGGCCGTTTTAAATCGGATGACCGACTGTACGGACGAATCCAGACACAGACAAATGGAGGAGGGAGGGATAGTCAGACACTCGGACGATTTAACAACGGATGTTCCAGAATAATAAAGACCAGTTGATGAATAAAAGAGTTAACATAAAGTAGCACAAAATATGCTATTCCTTTAGATGCTTACCTTCCTTACACCCTTGTAAACATAGAAGTAAAGCTCCCTGCCAACGTTGAAACATATTCGATCAGGAGACCCAGAAGCGTCGTTAACGTTGATGAAGGAGACTTTTACGGGCGCATTTGCTTGTCCATTGTATGCTGCCCTGGTTGGTCGCGAATATTCAGACAAATGCATCAGTCTATATGTTCCTTCCCGAGTGGCAAATTGAGTTTTTATATCATCTTTACCTCCACCCTCGCTCTGAGCCGCCATGTTTGGTGTATGCTAAGATGACAGGTACCCGGATATCGTATCATTGCGCAAAATCAAAGTGTCGCTTCCGATTGCAAGTTAAACAAATACACGTGTTCGGAACTGGGTTTACCTTTAACTCCTACTGTCAGCTGGATCTACTCTTTGGCAGATAGATACACACTTATACATATCTATTTATACACAGTCGTATCACAATAATTCAATTTTATTTCCCATCAATCCTTCTTTTCTCATTTTTTTTTTTTACTACTGTTGAACTCCTGCACACGCCATAATTGCTGTGGTGTAGAGGGAAAGCAAACGCATGACCTAAAATACAACTGAACTTAAAAAAAGAGCGGTACGCTATATTTTTAATTCTCCACTAAAAAATCATAAAAAAATGTTATTTTCTCAGAAGTGCCATTCTAATACAACCTAAGTTTGCATTTTAATAAGTCAATCTTAATATTTTCTGGTTTATTAGTAATTTAATAATCTTTCGTTTACTCACTTTTGACATTTTTATCTAAGGAAGCCCTCTATTCTTACTTAGTTAAGAACTGTACAATGTACATCGTTACTCTTTCTAATTGCGCTTTTTCATCCAATTAAAAAAAATATTCATTTTTCTTATTTGCTTAATAATGACATTTGTTTACTTAAAGAAAAAGTAAAACGCCATCAATTTACTTAATTAAACTATCAGTAAGTTTCGAAATTAATTGCTATTATTAACTATATGTTACGTTTAAATTATATGGAAATTTACACGTTTGCATTTAATTTACGAAATGCTTAGTTTAAAAGTGCAAATATGCAATTTCATCTGAGTTTTACTCGCAATGATATGATGCACTGTTGCCGACAGATTTTCTCACACGCCTATTAGCAGCAACTCGGTAAACATTGTGAGTAAAAATCGTTCAAGCTAAAAGAGGAGCACAACTAGTTTTTACAGTTCACTAGTAAATAAATAACATACGAAGTCGGTTCGTTTTTTTGTCTGTGATCTAAGTAAAAAGTCGCTCGTTAATTATTTTTTATTTTATTCCATATTTGCATTTATTTATTTTATCCATAATTTTTCGATTCATAGATTTTATGCACATTTTTTTTGTATGTGAGTTACCTAAAGTCAATCAATTGTTTTTTTAAACGATATTTATTTACGATGAAAAAATGTGAATATTTTTAATAATTCTAAAATCTAAATATTGAATAACACAAGTAACAGCCTTTAAGTTTAAAAGTACCTTTCTTTTTCTTTCTTTTTATTCTCCAAATTCTTAGTTGTATGTTTTCTGGAGGTTTCCTGTTTTTTAACTTTCTCATAGTTTTAGAATTTTGATTTGTCCATAATAAAAGTTCTTGAATTTAGATATTTTTTTTTTTTTGCTTGCCGGCAAAAATATTACTAACAGAAAAAATTAGCATATGCCAAAAAAAAAGGTGTCGGTCCTAAAGACATTACAACTTGTATAATTCAATTCATTAAAGTTCCCTTTTCTTTTTTTTTCTTTTTTTTTTTTTTTCTGTGCATAAAGTTAATTTGTTTTAATTCTAGTTAAATAGTTGATATTTTATTTTGCCATAAGGCAGAATAAATACCTCCATCATAATGTAATGATGAATGATATAGCAAATTTAAAATTGATACTGTAATAATGTTAATAAAAACATTGCTCTAGATTTCATAAATAAATTATATAGTAAAAAGTGGCAAAATAGAAGCAATTATTGTTAAAATATTTAATTTAAATGTCACTGGACATTTTTAAATGGGAATTATTACATCTCAAAGATATTTTAATTAATTTTAGTCTTCGTCTTAAATTTAAATTCTCATAGTCTTAAATTTCTAAGATGAATGAAATTGAAATTATTATGAAAGATTATTTTTAAAAAGTAGGATTTTTATTTTAATATTTCACAAAAAAATATGCTAAGTCTTTGAAGTCTAAGAGATGAAGTAAGTATTGCCATTTATTTCATAACTTGATAATGTTTTAATGACTGCCACTGTTTGACTAGTGCATTACTGCCTAAAGTTCTGATATGAAGTATATTGCTTTTTTTATTATTTCAAGAGTTAATGCAATTATCACTACATTTCTGAATTTAAGCTACTGTAGAAAATCCAATATTTCATTGTCATTATCTCTTTATTGGTGAAACTATCAGTGAATTTTTTTAAAGCATTTCATGACTTCAAAATACTTACAGTTCTGAGATTACCTTTATTTGATGAGCTAATGCAATTTTGCTAATGCATTTCCTGTATTCAAAGTATTACCTAAATTTTTAGGATATATATTGTCTTTATTTGAGGAGTTAATGTAATTATCACTACATTTGAATTAATATATTTCTAACCTTCAAAGTAAAGCATAAAATTCAGTATTCAATACTGTAATTATCTCTTTGTGATTACCACTGGATTTTGACAAATGCATTTCTTGCCTTTGAGTATTGCATAATATTCTGAGATGAAGTATTGCTTTTATTTCATGAGTTTATGTATTATTATGACATTTCTGCTCATGAATTTCTAACTTTTTTCATACTGTTTAATGTTAGGCCATGGCATATGGTTATAATTTTATGTCAATACAACTATCACTACATTCTAGCTAATGTATTTCTAGCCTGTCTAAATTTAAGTGTTGAAATATTATTACACTGTGCAAATCATTTATATTTTTATAATTTATAATGCAACTCAGTATTTTCATATTAAAATTTGTTTTAATTTATTTGATGAAGCTAAAATTTTCAGGATGTACATATAGTTATATATGCCATATGAATTTTACCTTAGAATATGTTTTTATGGGAAACATTTACAATAACTTATTTGGTATGTAATTTCATTATGTTGTTAAAGGACTATTTAAATTGTTTGGACTGTTGTCATCATCTTTATTGGCATATTCACAATGTTTCAGCTGTTGTATGCTCCAGACGAATTCAGGTGATTGAAAATTTGAACTGAAACCTTTATTTCATCCACCAAAATGTCGCTTTTTACTTTTGACTGTGAATGATATGTATAAAGTAATGTTTTGCAATTATGGCTGAGTAGAGAGTTTGATCTTCACTGGGTGCCCCTACTTTCAGCTTTTTGCTACCTTTTCATTGAATATGTAAGAACTTATTTTATACATTAACTGCACACAATTCAGTTACATGCTTTGTTTAAAGACATGTTATCCAACAGAGAACAACAAAAATATTTTAGTTATATGCATTAATAACTTACATTTTGTCTTTTTAACTTTGCCTGAAGAAAAATTGAATTTCTCTAATTAAAGAACTTGTTGTGGTCAGTGGCTGAACAATAGTAGCTACTAACTTCATGTGAGATCATGGTAGCTGGTTGCTACATTAAGAATAGGGAGATAAAATGACTGCTGCTATGTTACAGATTAGCTCTTTTACCAGTCAGTATTAACCACTGCCAGTTAGTTACTGACAAACTGAGAGGAAGGGTGAAAGAACAAAACTATGATGGAAAGAATAGTTTGAAATTCACATGTTGCACTTGCATTTTTTGCCAAAATGAACAAAAAGAATCGTGTTTAACAATAAGCTATGATGAGGATTTATTCGGTGAAAGCAATTAATGACTCTGAAATAGTAAATATATGATGATCTTGTTTATGTAGAAATGTTACTCTAAGTGGATTGTGAGAATTACTTGCTGCTATAGACTTTATATGTTCACTAAGGTTTATCTCAGTCAATGTTAGGGGATGCATGTACTGCTAAAATTTGTGATATTTAACTCCCATAAAGCTGACTGCAAAGTGATTTTTCTTCAGTTTCCCAGAACTTGAACATCACGCCACCAACCTTGATTAATCTAGCAGAGTGCCTGCCATAAGCCACAAATACTTGGAGAAAGATTAGTTAGTATAATGAAGTCTAAACCTCTCAGCTATATAGTGGGTTTGTCCTTTGGAGTCACAACAAATCACTCTCTCTAGATGAGGGGTGAGTCAATAGCAATTTCTACTATTATATGTAAGTTCTGAAGTGTTTGGAAAAAGTGATTTTCCCATCAGATGTGGTCTGCCTTTTGCTTGTGTTGTGTTTGCACTATGGTACATATTCTCATCTTGATTTACTATTTTACATGCATTTGTAGAATCTGTATATGACTCTTGTTGGTCTTATTCCAAGAAAGCATGTTTTATCCTCTATATAACAATAATGATGTCTTGTTTATTTCCTTTTTGTATCATGAAGTATTTGGGTGCTCAGTCTAATACATTATACAATAGTTATGAGTTTTTTTTCTTATTTAATTTTTTGTTTTATTGCATTATCTTGAACAAATATGTATTCAGTCACAAAGATTCACTGGTGTGTATAAACGTTTTGTATCTAATTAAGTGGTTATAAATTGGAGTTAGGACATTTTATCTTTAAGATCTTGTATGAAGGAAGTTGATGCTTGTACATTTTGTGTTCATTGAAGTAATTTGACAGGTTTGTAGCATAAATCTTTGGTTATGTTCCTTATGGACAGAAGTATTAAAGATAAGTTTCTTTTTAAGCTTTTCACCCCAAGCAAGGTGGGAGTACCACTAGCATACAAGGGGTTACAGAGAGTGAGAGCAAGAGTAAAGAGATGTGATTGTGGAAAGGATAAATATAACAATACGGAATTAGATCACAGCATCAGAAGATGTTGATTGACATTACACCTGAATATTTGAAGACTATAACTATCAGGGAAACAAGTAAAAGGAAGAGAGTTCCACAGATGGGAAGTGTGAGACATGAAGCTATTGAAGTAAAAGAGATGGCTACATTTAACCATTTCAACAGTGAAAGGGTGTGACTGAGATGCCAGCCTATTAACATGCTTAAATTCATGCAGTTTGGGAACCAGTGAAAATAGCTCATCAGATCCGTTACTGTGAAAGTACTTGTAGAAAAGACAGAAGGAAGTGATGAATTGTCTGTGAGAAAGTGACTGTAGGTGAGATGCCAGACCAGGACCAACCACATTGCATATCTGTCTCTGGATTTTGTTGAGGACTTTGAGACAAACAGCAGGGGCTCCAGACCATATATAGCAGTTGTATTCCATGCAAGGGTAAATGGTTGATTTGAAGGATGGACTCGGGTGAGAAAAACTTTCTGTTGCAACACAGAGAACCAACTTTCCTTGTAGTAGATGAAGCTATTGATTCAATATATTTGTTCCATCTTAGAGCCACAGCTTCATTATTGTGAAAATTTGTGACTTTTGGTTTCATTATTAGAGAAATTTTGAGTTGCCTATGAGGTTGTTCTATGAGACTGTTAGAGCATGGATGGTAAGTTGTTTTAGTATGTTTAGAGCCTAATAAATTGCTGAATTTACAGGAAAATATAGATTGGAAATTTTTTCTGCTGCTTGTGGTGATACTTTGAACACTAAAGGTGAATATCTTAGTTGTTAAGTACAGCTTTTTTTTTTTTTTTAATATTGAGGCTCACCCTTTACAAGACCTGGGGGCAGCTTGAGGTACAGGGTTACATTTGGAGGCCATCTATGTATACAGGAGTACTCTTGAACTGGTTAAGATTGTGATGATTGGGGAAACATCCTGTTGGGAGTTGGTTCCAAAGGGCAATGGTTTGCATTAAGGTGCTGCTTAAGTGGAACTTACTTCTCACCAATGGAATATGGAGGAAATATGGTTTTCACTGCAATTTCAGGAGATATGTCTTTTAAGGGAATAGCTATTGACCATTATGTGAACATATCACCTATGATCAATAATGTCTTTGATAGTTGGATAGGGGTCCTACTATGTCAGTATGTCAGTGTGTGAATATTTCATCTGGATTACTGAATGTGCTGACTGGTATTTGAGTGTACTTATGCTTTTTGAATTATTATTTTTTTTTTTTTTTTTGGCATATTTTTTTTGCCTTGCTGTGGTCCAGTTTTGAATGCCTTGTCATATTTGGCCACATGAAAGGATCAAAAACCAGTTTGACTGTGGACCATTTATGCAGATGTTTACTTACTTATTTTTATGATTAAGATGAATGTATAGTCTTCAGTTGTTCAACATAATATTGCAAAAAAGCGTTTTACCATTGAAGGGAACTGTCTTAATTTTAATGGGGTGTATATCACATACGCTTGTAACGTCTGGTTAGATTCCTGTTCATCCAAGATCTCTTCTACCTTTGCCGAAGTATTAGTGTGATAGTTGTCAGCTACTGTATTCTGTTAGTCTATTATATAGCACAAATGGTCCATTATTGATCATAGGTGATATGGTGTTTTCATAGAGTCAATTTTTTCTTTAACTGTACCTATCTATGATGGAAGTGAGTTGACTTTTGGTATTGTTTTGTATGTACGATAATTTCATGTACTCTGTGAGTGCTGTTTTTGCAATGTTGAAACCTTCTTGTGCATCTTGTTGAAATGCAATGGTCTTATTCTCCTTCCGTGTGTGATGTGTTAGTGGCGTGAGGATTGATGGGCACTTAGGGATGAATCTGCGATAGTAATTTATTAGTATGATGAAACTGTGTTGTGTATTTAAGTAGAATGTGGAAAATGATTAATGGTTTCAACCTTTTCTTGTAAGGGAGAAATTCCATCTTTGTCTATGACATGTCCAAGAAATTTGATTTCCCTGGCCTCAAAAATATATGTATCTATGTTGAAAGGCCAAAGTTTATCAGTCTTTGGAATAAGTGGAAAGTATTTCATATAAGCGTAAAAGAATGGTAGTCCTCAAAGAACTCAGATGTTGAAACATTTGTACCGCGTTTCGCAATCCAAATGACTTTTGTGTAAATTCGTATAGACCAAATGGGGTTATCACTGCTATTTGGGAGGTATCTTCCTATACGATTGGCACTTGGAAGTAAGCTTTGTTGAGATCAATTTTGGAAAATATTTGAGCTAGCTAGAATCCCAATATGAAGTTGTGAATGTGGGAGACTGAGTAACGACTGTGAACTGTTGAGGTGTTCGATTTCGTTAATGGTTTGGATGTCATTTCCCGAAGTCAGCTGTAAGACATCTATCTCGTTCGAGATCTTGTGCTCCATTTGTCTTGGCGTTCGTAATTATACGCCAAATCTTATTTGACGCAAAAACTGGGTTATGCCATTAAAAGTATATAATAAAATCTTCCAATAGCAGTAGGAGCGAGGGGAGATAACTTAAGTTTTATACTAGCTATGGCTGTCAGTAGTACTTCATAGTAATTTATCGAACCAAAACTACCTCACTAGTTTCATATAGAATTTCATCTTGTACTCCCATATGGTTGAGGAGGTAAGACAATGTTTTCTCTGCAATCCACGTATTATCAAAGATTTTGTGTAACATAACTTCTTCCGACCTTTCCACTCTTTATTATAGTCACTGGGAAGTGTCCTATAGGTCATCCCCCAAATTTTCTTCAATAGTTCCACCACCTACAGCTGGTAAAATTCCGACTATACAAGCGAAGTTTTGCTTCAGACAAGTGATTTGTTAAAATCTATAAATGTCCTGTAGTTGTAAGAATCAATCGTGAGTACTGAACGTATTTTATAGCTCTTACCGATCCTCAGTTGTTAGTTGTCATAATTTCTGTTGCTGGCAAAACTTTAAGGTTATATGTTGATAGTTGCTTTGGAGATTTTTAAAAAAGATTTACTTATGTTGAGAGGTCTATGATAATAGCAGTGTCTTTTTAATTGATTTTGCGAGTGTCCGTTGTAATTACCATGTGTATAACAGCGTTCGTTTGCATAGGAACGTTTGATTTTGTGTGTGTCTCTAAAGTTGGTGAATATCAAGAAGGTTGCATTTTTATGTTTGTAAGACGTTTTTATATGTTCACCAACTTGTTGTGGCCAGTGCCTGGTCAATAGTAGCCACTTGCCTTATGTGGTAGCTGGTCGCTACTTTAAGCGTCGGGAGAAAAAGCGACTACTGATGTGTTACCGATTAGGTCTATTGATGGAAAGGGCCATCAGTCAGCGAAAGCAAATATCTCAGATATATATATATATATATATATATATATATATATATATATAATTTAGCCTTATACGTATGTAGGAATGTTCCTCAAAGTGATTTGAGACTACTAAGGAAATGGAGAAAAAAAAGTAAAACTACGATATAGCCAAGAACTGAACTGCTAAACTGAAGAGATACGATGGAATAATGGTAGCACTTCATCTAACAAATGACTACACATCCGTTAGGACAGCTGATCACCTTCGGTAACTATAGTGAAACAAACTCTTATCTGTTCCTACTGCACAATAATAAATTTTCGAGTGATGCATTGGATTAACTTGATATGTCTGCTAAAGTTTGTCTTTTTTTCTCAGCAAATGTTGAAGGACACGTAGGGTGCTAAAATTTAGGAATTCTTATTCACACAGAATAGAGTGAAAAAAAATCTTCCTTCAGTTTTCCACAACTTGAACTTCACACCAGTGATCCTGACTAGTCGAACAACACCACGTGTGTGCCTGCTACAAACCATTCAAGTCGTCTGGTGATTTTTCATCAAGGGCATTTAAGTATAGGCTTTTCATGTTTTATTTTGGAGGTATGACAAACTTTATTGTCATGTATTCACTATTATTATATCCAATAATTTTAAGTAAATGTCATGGTTGAATTGATTCTTTTCTTTTCATGTATCCGTTTAAATGCTTAATCTCTACCTATTGTAGTCATAATTTTAATTCATGAATCATTATATCTAATACTATTTATTCGTATTGTTCTCTAGGTTGACGAGGAGTTTAGATTCGGTTTTTTTTCTGTTACTTTAAGTTACCTTAAAACTCAACACCTCTCCCTATTTACATTTAACGGAAAGCGTAGTAACCATACCCGTAACTAAACAATACCGCCATTTTTATGATTATTGATTACCATTAATTAACAGTTGTTACAACCGTAATTTGAAATATGATAATTGGAATTATAAAATCCATCCCGTAACATTGGTAAACATGACGATCGGTGGGAACCATTTTATTACATTACCAAGCGTCATCTCTACAATAAATTAACATTTTAATCCTATTAACAACTTCAATTTTAATAACTTCGATGTATTTATAACTTCCAACTAAAACTCACGATTTGAAGCATGGAAAGTAATTTTATCTAGCGCAAACTGTTTGTTACTTTGCAAAGAAATGATGTGTCAAGAAAACTTACTCTCACAGAATGTACCCATCTACATGGATTAAATTAGTATTTGTATTTCAACAATTAAAATATAGAATAAACAACAAACAGTTAAGCAATTTCGTAACTGTTGTAATGTACACTTTTCCTATTTTTACAGTAACATATCCTTGATTATATTTTGTACAAGGAGACGATTTTAAATGCCAAGAACATTTTACAGTCACAAAAACGTGTATGTAGCTGTTTCACTTCCAACAGACTACAATAGAGGTAAATGATTTAGCAATTGAACAACCTGCCGTTTTGCTATATATGTTAAAAAGAAAATTTATTTTACAAATGCCCATTTCAAAACGGAAAAGTTAGATCAAATTATTAACTAGCGAAAAACTAAACTATAAAAAAACGTACTTAACTTTGACAACGGTTGAGACTATTAGCCAATAAAAATATCAAGACGACGCTACTTTGCAGCACTTATATTCATATAAAGATTATCGCAAAGTATACAATCAATCGTAGCATCAATGGAGGACAATACATCTCATAATAAACTTGAGATGGTTCACAAGATTATGGGTATTTCGATGCCGGGTCAACCTATTATTACCTCTTGCGACCCTGATTGAAACATGATAAATATATATTTTTTTACAGTAAGGTTCATCCTGTATAAGGCTTTGGGGTCACTAGATGTAGAGATTTACGTTAAGGGACAGTTTATATGGATATGATTGTAGTGATCGGAGAAACATACTCTTGGAAGTCGGTTCTATAGGGCAGTGATTCGCAGGAAGAAGCTGTTCGAATTGAACTTCTCACCGATGGAATACGAAAGGAATGTGGGTGGCTTACTACAACCTGCGTGGCATGGCGGGTCCTAGCCGTGAAGGTTAGACCTGATGGAACGAAGGAATGTATTTCGCCCGAGTACTTTCCATGGAAGTCGCGATAGAGCAGTGAGAGGCTCTCCACATCCTGCATGTGAGAGAGTGAGGGTGGAAAATAAATCCTCTCAGTACAAACCAATACACATGGCAGCAAACGACGTTTTTAACGTCAATCTCACCTAACTCCAGGTAGGTATTGCACCTCCATGCTTCTGTCTTGAAACAACTTGGTTTCTTTGATGTCTCCAATGGTGGCTTCTCGTTGCCCTATCGCCTCTGTGATGTTCTGGATCCATGTTTTTCCACTGCTTATACCATCTCAGCTGAGCTTTCTCAATGATTGTCAGGATGTACTTCACACCAAGTTTTTGCCTGATGTCATTATTCTTCATGTTGTTCCGACGCATAACTCCCTTTGTCAACCAAAGCACTCTCATCTCAGCTGCCTTCACACGACTCTTGGTTGGCGCTGTCAGTGTCCTGCACTCATATCTGTACAAGAGAAGTGACCGTAGTATGGTTATGTAGCTGTTAATCTTGACTTTACGCGGCACGTATTTGTCGTTGAATAGCGGGTAGAGCATTTTAACATTGGTGACGTAGATGTTAATTATGTCGTTGATGACTTTCCTTCTCCGTATCACTGTCGAAAACTGCACTGAGGTATTTCAAAGTGTCCGCCTGGCGCATGAGTGATCCACGGACTGTGGCTTGTAACTGTCGAGATATCCTCGAGTCCATCATCACTTTGGACTTTTTCGTGTTTAACTTGAGGCTCTAGTCACGAAACACACTACACCAAACATCGAGCTATAGTCTATTAGTCGTTACGGCGACTAGTCCATCATCATTAACGTAGGCCAGGACATTGTCTGTTCTCCTCGTGTTGTCGCTCAACTGACTTCAACACTTGATCCATCATCAGGTGTAAAATGTCAATGTAGCGACCTCAACACCAGATGATGATTTTAGAAGTTGATCTAAAACTTCCAAATCATAACCCATGATTGCACATCGTCAAGTTTTAAAACTACAGAAAACGCTTTAACCCAGTGATGGGGGTGCAATTGTTTTGGCTCGGAGGCCACTTTGAGAGGAACGTGGTTAGTGGAAGGTCACACCTTCTAAAACATATTCATTAGTTAATATTACATTTCATTTAATGCGAAGTGTAAATTGCATAATAAATAGAACTAAAACATTAGTGGTACACAGAAAAATTTTCATTAAATTTATTTATGTGCAAATTACACATCAGCTAGCACAAGTAATTTAATAAGACAAATGTAAACGCTCACACTTTTTTACAATTCTTTTGAAATCAGGAGTGAGGTTGCTTGTTGAGATCCTCATCACTGCCTACAAGTTTATGTCAGTCACAGAGGATCTATTTATTTTTACTCTTGATTTTCATGCAAGAAAAACTTTACTCACAATTATATGTGGATCCAGAAATAGAAAACATTTTCACAGCAAATTTCTTCACACATGTAAATTTGTCAGTAGATAGAAATTTGTAAAATTCTATCAATGTCACAGAATTAAATATTTCTTACATGGTGTAATTTGAGTGCATGTCAATTAGTTCAAGCCGCACCTCCTCAGGAACTGTATCAATGACAAGGATATAACAAATTGAATTTAGGCTCAATTTTCTTGAAGTCCTGAAATCTTATTGTGACTTCACCCTCCAAACTCAGCAAATGATCCCTGATCTTGGAAGAAACACTTGCAAGCACTTTCTGTTTTCCTAAAAAGGGGAATAACAAAACTCTCCCTCATTTGCTTGCATTGCAAATAGACCTAGTTTTGTTTTGTCGGAATGAGCTCATAATCCCCAAACAACCCCTTCGCTTGCAATGTCATATTCAATTCATTGAATTTATCAAACATATCTGCAACATCATCTAATAACTCCTCGCATCCAATTTTGGTCACAAAATCACATGAACCCCCCTTTATGTCCAGATAGAGGAGCATTTAATTCTGTAATTCCTAAACCCGTTTTAGGACATTTTCAGATTCAACCATCGACTACTGTTGTGGTAAATCACATCTCTATACTCTGCCACATGTCCTCAAGCAAAGATTTAAATTGTCGATGGTTGAGCGCTTTTGCTCTTATTGTGTCCATCACGCTCACTACAGGATCTATTACATGTTTTAAGTCCAGTGCAGCTTTACAAGGGCTTTCCTGATACGAAATACAGTGAAAAGACAAGATATCACTGTCTGAATGTCCTGCTTTTAACTTTTTCTCTAAAAGTTTAATCATACACACATTTTTCCAGTAGATGCTCTGGTCCCATCTGTTGTAATGCTTATCATACTATTCCATGACAAGGCACTTTTCTCCACACAATCCACAACACACTCAAATAAGTCCTGACTAGTGGTTGTATTTTTTATTGGTTCCAAACCAAATAGTTCCTGTGTGACGATATTTTTATCAATTCCACAGAAATGATAACTGTGCAGTGTCTTGATTATTGGTGCTGTCATCCAGTGCTAAAGAAAACCAAACAAAATCTTTGCTCGCAGAGTTCTCAGCTGTTCTGTTAGTTTGTCACTGATTAAGCCTATGCGCTGCACTATGGTCTTTCTTGATAATGAAATGGTTTCGAATTTGATTCTCGCATCAGGGCACATTTGCGCAATCTACCAAGTAATGTTTAACAAACCCGTTATCAGAAAATGGCTTGTTTTTAGCGAGGTTGTATCCTGAAGCTTGTTTCTGTCTATCCTAAAGTACCGATTGCTTCGTAAATATGGTCTATTGCTTCTTCAACTTCGTAACTCTCTCATATATATATATATATATATATATATATATATATAACCAAATGGATAAATATAGGTCGATGTACGAGTGATCCTAGAATATTTTACTTAATAGAAATAATAAATTTAATCATTTAGCTTTCAATTAAAGCCAAAATGAAATCTTCAAGAATGTTTTTTTCATTTAAAAAAATTAATTTTAAACTTTAGGTATCGAAAATTTATGCCGAAATAGTGGATAGTTTTTTTTTCCCTCGTTATTCCTGGAACATTTCGCATCGAAACTCGCCATGTTTTGTTTGGGGGTGTCGTTTCAAATTGTATTCCTTGAGTACGGCAACCGTCTCGTGACACGGTAAACATACTGCTTTATTCTTTGAATTACTGAAGAAATATTTGTGTGTCCAGTCTTCATTAAATGCATAGCTTTTTTTTATTTTGCGCTTTTTCTTTGGGGGGTGGGGGCATGGTTCACTCGGGTCGGAACGTTACAGATCTTACCATTGCAAAGACGAAACTGAAATGGTACAGAATTGCCGGCAACGTGTGTTCAACATCGACTGTGCATCCGTATGAACAGGCGCATACACAATAGGTATCCGGCTATTAAAACAAGGAGCTAATTTTTTTTTTACCTAAGGGGAGCAAGTCAGTTAAAGTTAGCCTCGGCAGTCGCAGTTCACCGTGATCAATTTACATACAAAAAATTTTTGATGTGGAATTTTTTTTTCCCGAATGCTTCCGCTTGTCCAGCCCTGTGTTAAGCCAAATATTTCTGCCAGATGACTGGTGCTGCCAGTAGTTTAAGACCAATCGATTATTTTACATACTCGACAGGCTTGAAATATTTAATTGATATTAGTGCCTAAAATATCATTTGTAACTTTGCATAACAGTTTTAAAAAGTCAAGAAGAACTTACTTTACAAGCAGTGAATAAAACAATTAACACACATGACCAATGTTACATTCAAATAAATCTTCATTTATGTCATTTTTGTGTCAATGTCATTAACTCTGTTTGTGTGGTAATACTTCACAATATGTTTTTTCTTAATATTTGGCAAAGTGGCGAGACAAATTGTTATCATTTGTCTAGTAGCTTTCTAAATGTATCTGTCAAGTAACTACAATGAGGTTTATGACCGTCAAACACGCAGAGATATCTCAATTGGATTCATTATGGCGAAAATACTAATGAATATTGTATTAAATAGGCTCTCACTGTTCTATGAAAGTCAATTCCTAACGATTCAATTTAGTTTCTTTCTGGTAAAGAGTATAAATGGTGGCGTATATGTCATCAAACAATTTCAGGAAATTGTATACCTCTCCCCCAATAGAAAATTGTGTACCTGCTATGTTGATTTCATAGCAACACAGGACTACTTCAATAGAGACTACCTTTTCTCCTCCATCAGAAATCGTCTTCCAAGCTCTGACACCACTGGCTGTATAGATTTGATAGAGAAAGTATACATGTCGTCGTCGATTTACGACCACGATTAGTTACGACTGACAGGTCGCAAGTTGGTCTATAATTCATTTTGGAATCTTTTTTTTTATCTTTCTTTAGGTATTATTGTTTATTTTTAAAACAATTTGTATGATTTCTTTCTTCTGCATATGTTACATTAGATGACCGACTGCTACTACTACCCAAGGCGTTTTTTATCAATGTAACACATCATGACTATAAACAACCAAAGATATAACTCTAAACCAGCTCAACAAAAAACACCTAAAACCCCTTCACCTTTCCTTTTCCAACAATCGTGGTATTCGCACCAACTTCTGTGGTGTGGAATCGTTCTTCTTTGAAAAAATATTCTCCGAACATCCCATTTCTTTGCGAAATTAACTTTAACTCTTCAATCCCCATCTTATGATTTCTTGATTCCTGGCTACCTCCCTCTACTTAGAAAGAAAGTCCACATGCACGGGCTGGGAGTTTATGTCCGCGAACATCTCCCGTTGGCTAGGGAACTCTCTGTTGAATCTCCAAACCATTCTTACATGTGTCTCCGTCTCTCTCTACTTAACTCAGCTATCTCTTCTTTCTCTACTGCTACCTTTGCTGTTAAGATTGTAGATCGTGCTTCCGATAATAGAGACAAGACCATTTCCCTACACCCGTTTGCAAACATTCGTATTCGGTGACTTTAATGCCTACCATACCAGTTGGCTTAAACATTCTGTCACTGACCTCGCTGGCATCCAAACAGTGAACTTTTCAATCACTCAACCTCTCACGCAAGTGGTGGACTTCCCCAGATGTTTCCCCAGTAACCCTAACGGAAACGCTTCTCTTCTCGATCTCTTTTTTACCTCTATCCCGGACTCATGTCGTACTATGCATTTCTGTTCTCTTGGCAACTCTGATCGTGCAGTAGTGTCTGTAAACATCTCCTTCCCCTCCCTCGCCAGCTAACAGCCACTAACTAACACAATATCTTTATGTTATCAACGAACAGATTGGGATTCGTTCCGTGATTTCCTTCGTGACGTCCCATGGAAAGAAGTGGGTGAGAACCGGCATCAATGCTTTCATTCCAGCAAGGAAATACCAAGTTAACCTGCGTTCATCTGCGTTCTTGCCTGCATGATCTGCCGCTATAGCCCACAGGAACCACTTCTTCCGTCTGTACCAGAGTGGTACGTCGGATTGCAAAAGACGTCTCTTTGTCTATGCTCGTAACGAGTGCAAGCGTGCCCTCAATGAAACGAAGTTACTGTTTGCTGATAGAATGAAACAATGTCGCAAGTTCGGTTTCAAAGATTATTGGCGCCTCTGCAAGAGTGTTCTAAACAATAGCAAATCCTCAATCCCTACCCTATTCAATCAATTCGAAATCCTGACGTCTACTGACGTCTAATGCTTTGCTTGGAAATTCTCAACCAACTCAATACTCAACTCATCTGATTTTCCTCCTAGAATTGAAGCTATACTGAGTGATATACGCATAACCCCGTCACTGGTCTCAGATATCATTTCTAAATTAGACTCCCATAAGGCAAATGTAGGTTACAAGATACCAGCCGTCGTCATAAAGAAATGTGCTCCCAAATTGGCCCCAGTTCTTTCCAAACTCTACAACTATTGTCTCGCTGCTTTCCAGCTTGTTCGAAGCCCTCTTCTGTAGTCCCTGTTTTTAAGAATATTGGATAATCTTCTGACCTTTCTAACTATCGCCCTATTAGTATCCTACCTTTTTCGGCCAAGTATTCGAGACTTTAATCAATGCTGAAGTGGTTAAGCATCTCACGAATGTCAAATAATAGGGATTTCGTTTTGCCCAATCGACTGCTGATGTGCTTTCGGCCATTACTAAATATGTATATCAAGCTTTGGATAATAACGGCGAAGCTCGTGCTATGGCTCTAGATATCTCGAAGGCATTTGACAGGATTTGGTATGCTGGTCATCAACATAAGCTTCAGAGCTACAGTATTACAGGACATTTGTTTGATTTAATCCAATTATTCCTATTAAGTCGTAAAAGAGTAGCAGCTAGATTAACTATGTCAGCTCTGACGGGTTTACTATTGAGACAGGAGAAAAATGTCGTGTCATCTGCATAAACGGGCTCAATTCCAGATCCTTTCACACGAACGTGGGTGTCCCACAAATCTCTATATTGGAACCTACGCTGTTTCTGATCTTCATCAATGATCTCCTTGATATCAGTTGCCAAGTAGGCATTTATGCAGATGATACTACCTTTTTCTCCTATCTCAATAGTAAATCCGTCAGAGCTGACAAAGTTAATCTAGCTGCTACTCTTGTAAAGGACCTCCAATCAGTGGCTAACTGGGACAGGAAATGGATTGTAAATTTTAATGCCTGCAAAACGAAACTGCTCGCATTTAACCACCATAGAGAAACTTCCCTATCCACCATGGAGCATGGTTGATGCTAGACTCCGGGAGAGTGTCTCATTGAGTCTTCTTGGCCTCACGTTTTCAACTGACTTGAAGTGGAACAACTACATTGAATCAATAGCTGCATCTATTGCAAGAAAATTTTCTTCACTGTGTTGTGCTAGAAGGCTTTCCTCGTCAGAGTCTATCTTGCATATTTAGAAATCTACCATTCGTCCTTGCATTGAATACTATTGTCGTATCTGGTCCCTGCTGTTCATCTCGAGGTTCTTGACAAAATCCAAAGTAGGATCTGAAATGTAATCGACCCAGACTTGGCATCTCGACTTCAGTCACTTTCTCACAGATGTGATGTGGCTTTTCTATAAGTGTTTTCATGCCAACTGCTCAGACTAGGTTTTTTTCCTTGGTGTCCCGACTACATGAATTTATGCGTGCTACTAGATTGGCATCTGTCCCATTCTTTTACTCTTGAAATAGTTAAATTTAACCGTCACTTTTACTCAAACTGTTTCTTTTCTCACACTTCCTGACAGTGGAACTACCTTCCGCTTACTTGCTTCTCTGATAACTACAATCTTCAAACATTTAAATGCAATATCAACCGCCATCTTCTGTTGACTTGAAGCCCGTTCATCTTTTATCCTTTCCTCAATCCCCCCCCTCTATACACAATCTTTTCTATGACTTTCACTCTCTGTAACTCCCCTGCGTACTAGTGACACTCCCGCTTTGGTTGGGATGACATTATTAAAAAATTTAAATTTAAATTTAAAAAAATATTCACATTCCAGACAAGGGTGATTTGCCAGCCCCGTTTCTCCCACATAAAAAAAAACACTTCTGCTACATGCCTCTCATCCATAATTACTTGAATCTGGAATCTTTTCTTGAATTTCTTGAACCACCCAGTACTTTCTACAAATTCCTGACTGTAGTCTTCTCATGTGCACTCCTTGAAAGTCTGAAATAGACTTCTACCCTTCGTCTGCATACTAAAAAGACTGAACGGAACCTTTTTTTAAAATCTGTTATTCCATCCTCATATGCAGCAATTTCTCCATTTTGCGAATGGGCACGGTCTGCAGCTACGTTATAACGTTCGATCGTATAGGTACAGAACTTTTCACAGCATTACAAATTCTTTCCCTGTCCACCAAAATCTTCAACAGTAGAGCGTGATAACTTCAGATTGCGTGTGATCATACCCAATTTCTTTCCTCTTTCCTACTGTTTAATTACCTTCATTTTTGTGTCCAGATCAATTGACTTTTTTCCTTCTTGGCAATTTCCTCGTGGTAGACATATTTGGGGTAGGGTTGAATATAAATTTCACAAGGCACAAACGAACTCTGAGGAAAGTGTATCATAATGAGGTTTCCGTAATACTGAGAGAGAGGGGCGCATAGAGTTGCTGGAGCTGCTGCGAGCTGGGACAGAAATTGTCGTACAGAAAGCTGAGAACCACTTATGCTTGTTAGCAGAGGAAGAGCATTCGTGCCCAGACGGCCAGACATATCAGTTCTAACGCTGCTGTGAGCTGAGACAAAAATTATCGTACACAATGCTGAGAACCACTCATGGTTGCTAGCTAACGGAGTGCATTCGTGCCCAGGCGGCCAGATAAATCAATTCTAGCGCTGCTGTGAAGTTAGACAGAAATTGTCCTACATAAAGCTGAGAAGCACTCATGCCTGTTAGTAGATGGAGGGCATTCGTACCCAGAAGGCCAGACATATCAGTTCTAGCGCTGCTGTGGGCTGAGACAGAAATTGTCGTACACAAAGCTGAGAACCACGCATGGTTGTTAGCAGACGGAGAGCATTCGTGCCCAGACGTTCAGACATATCAATTATAGTGCTGCTGTGAGCTGGGAGAGAAAATGTCGTACACAAAGCTGAGAACCACGCATGGTTGTTAGCAGACAAAGAGCATTCGTGCCCAGACGGTCAGACATATAAATTATAGCGCTGCTGTGAGCTGGGACAAAAATTGTTGTACACAAAGCTGAGAAGCACTCATGCTTGTTAGCAGACGGAGAGCATTCGTGCCCTGATGGCCAGATATATCAATTCTAGCGCTGCTGTGAGCTGGAACAGAAAGTGTCGTAAACAAAGCTGGTAACCACTCATGCTTGTTAGCAGACGAAGAGCATTCGTGCCCAGACGGTCAGACATATCAATTCTAGCGCTGCTGTGAGCTTGGACAGAAATTGTTGTACACAAAGCTGAGAACCACGCATGGTTGTTAGCAGACAAAGAGCATTCGTGCCCAGACGGTCAGACATATAAATTATAGCACTGCTGTGAGCTGGGACAAAAATTGTTGTACACAAAGCTGAGAAGCACTCATGCTTGTTAGCAGACGGAGAGCAATCGTGCCCAGACGGCAAGACATATCAATTCTAGCGCTGCTGTGAACTGGAACAGAAAGTGTCGTACACAAAGCTGGTAATCACTCGTGCTTGTTAGCAGACGGAGAGCAATCGTGCCCAGACGGCCAGACATATCAATTCTAGCGCTGCTGTGAGCTGAGACAGAAATTGTCCTACATAAAGCTGAGAAGCACTCATGCTTGTTAGCAGATGGAGGGCATTCGTGCCCAGACGGCCAGACATATCAATTCTAGCGCTGCTGTGAGCTGGGACAGAAATTGTCGTACACAAAGCTGGTAATCACTCGTGCTTGTTAGCAGACGGAGAGCAATCGTGCCCAGACGGCCAGACATATCAATTCTAGCGCTGCTGTGAACTGGAACAGAAAGTGTCGTACACAAAGCTGGTAATCACTCGTGCTTGTTAGCAGACGGAGAGCAATCGTGCCCAGACGGCCAGACATATGAATTCTAGCGCTGCTGTGAGCTGGGACAGAAATTGTCGTACACAAAGCTGGTAATCACTCGTGCTTAAATTAGCAGACGGAGGGCATTCGTGCCAGACGGCCAGACATATAACAATTGTAGCGCTGCTGTGAGAAGGGACAGAAATTGTCGTACACAAAGCTGAGAACCACGCATGGTTGTTAGCAGACGGAGAGTATTCGTGTCCAGACGGCCAGACATCAATTCCAGCGCTACTGTGAGCTGGAACAGAAAGTGTCGTACACAAAGCTGGGAAGCACTCATGCTTGTCAGCAGACGGAGAGAATTCGTGCCCAGACGGCCAGATATATCAATTCTAGCGCTGCTGTGAGCTGAAACAGAAATTGTCCTACATAAGCTGAGAAGCACTCATGCTCGTTAGCAGATGGAGGGCATTCGTGCCCAGACGGCCAGACATATTAATTCTAGCGCTGCTGTGAGCTGGGACAAAAATTGTTGTACACAAAGCTGAGAAGCACTCATGCTTGTTAGCAGACGGAGAGCAATCGTGCCCAGACGGCCAGACATATCAATTCTAGCGCTGCTTTGAATCGAGTCTGAAATTGTCCTACACAAAGCTGAGAATCACTCATGATTGTTAGCAGACGGAGGGCATTCCTGCCCAGACGGCCACACATATCAATTCTAGAGCTGCTGTGGGCTGAAATTGTCGTACACAAAGCTGGGAACCACTCATGCTTGTTAGCAGACGGAGAGCAATCGTGCCCAGACGGCCAGACATCAATTGTAGCGCTTCTGTAAGCTGAGGCAGAAATTGTCGTACAGAAAGCTGGGAACCACTCATGATTGTTAGCAGACGAAGTGCATTCGTTCCCTGGGCGGCCAGACATATTAATTCTAGCGCTGCTGTGAGCTGAGACAGAAAATGTCGTATACAATGCTCACAATCACTCATGCATGTTAGCAGACGAAGAGTATTCGTGCCGAGACGGCCAGACATATCAATTCTAGCCTCTGCTGTGAGCTGGGACAGAAATTGCCGTACACAAAGCTGAGAGCCACTGATGCTTGCTAACAGACGAAGAGCATTTGTGCCCAGACGGTCAGACATATCAGTTCGTAGTGGTGGTCGTAAAGTTGAATAATGGCATGTCCCACAATTTGTAAGTCTACCAGTCCTATACAAAGTCGTATAAGTCTGGCGAAAACCGCAATACCAAATCATCTCAAACTTCATCAGGAGAGGAAATGAAAATCCTAATCTATTTCATCTCTTACTAGACTCTGCTCGGCATACATTCAAGTACGTATGCAAAGATTATTTAAGCATTTCATACAATATCTCAAACGAATTTGTTAATAGCAAACACCATTTCTGTTTTCCCTCCCAAAACCATTGTACTGATAATGAGTTGGATGGGGGAGGGGGTTATGCCGATGACATAGGGATAAGAATCACTCTGAACAAAAATAAACCATCTAAGTGTTCCGAGGAGTAGCGCTCAAGATAAATATTTTCAAACAGCGTCTATGATCTGGAATTAGGATGAAAGCAGTGATGCATCTACTATGAATCCATCATAAAAATTCAGGAAGTACAATGAATTAAGTACGTCGGAGTATCGTTATTTACATTAGTTTCTGGATTTTCTGCGTCAACGTCCTCCATATCTTCTGCGTACAACCAACCGTTCCGTCATCTACTACGCATAATGTTTTTAGCTATAAAATCAACAGCAGATGCTGCTGATGTAGTGTCTGTTACGTACCGGTGGCTGCCTGGACAGAATCTTCGGACTTGTTTTATACCCTGACCCAGTTATTTCGGGAAAAACTCGGGCTAGGAAATCCCCACGTTAAAAAAAACGGCCTCGTGTCACATACTGCCTTGTGGGGAGGACTTGGTTAAATACTCCGAGATTAAGTTTTCCGTCACCTCTCCCGCTCCCTGGACAGAATCCTCGGACCTGTTCCGTAGTGATGGTATTTGACTAGCTATAACTAGCTATGACTAGCTAAGACCAGTTTTGATCTGTGGCCCGGGTTAAAACAAACTGACCTTGTGTCACTCAATGGGGAGTCAAAGGTAAATATCCAGGGGATAGGTTTTCTGTCTATACTTTTCAGTGACCCTACTTACGTGGTTGATGCACTTTTAGCCAGCGAGAGAGCCTTGGGTTGTTTAGTGACCCTGTTCTTCTGTATAGTATGATGCCTACTTCCCATATCCAAGATAGAAATCTTTAGATTCGTATTTTTTTCTTATTTCCCGGGTTACCGTGCGATTCACTATCTTTAGCAGTAGGTCATCTGTAACCGCTATGCCCAACGGTTTGATACGTGATCCTGAGCAACGGTCAACTCTCATGAGGTCCTGCTGTATTAGTCGAACCCATATGTGGCCCACACGGTGTGCTTGGTTACGGGTGTGATCTAATGTTGTAGTGGACGTTCTAACTTGTGCTTTGAGAATCTTTTTCAGGACTAAGACTCTGTTTTCCCCTAATTACAGGGTATGCGATTAGCATTTGTTATTTTAAAGGCAATGTTTTTTTCTTTCCTCTGACTGCATTCGTCAGCCTACCAACTTTTTTTCTACTTTGAACATTTCTCATTACTAGATTTCGAGTTCCGAACCACTGTTTTCATGTTTTCTTCGGAACGATTTTCAACATAATTTGCATTTTCTCTCCTAGATTTGTATTGTTATTTACCAAAAATAAATTTTGGCATATTTTGTTTGAATTCCTCGTTTTTGTTGTCCTTGCGTTTAACCTGTAAGATCATTGAGGTTTTATTTTTTATCATATTCTTAAATAGCCTCCTCAGATCGATATATTCATAGGGATATCATGCATTGCGTCTAACCCTGTCAGTTTTCTTAGATAAGTGATTAAAATAGCTTCAAACGAATGAAGCCTATAGGTCCTTCTTCGAACCTCGTGCACTTTAGAATGACAAAGAACATTATCAAATAACAGAAGCTATATAACTCGAACAGAAACTAATGACATAATGATGATACTGACGTTACACACTATGGTGACAGAGAAATAAATAAAAAACAAGAAGACCAAAATTTAATCATATCTAAAAATAGTCAAATAATAAAACTCGACAGGCAAACAAAGTCATAGTTCGACCAACCAATCATAAAGCTTTCACAACCAGGATGTAAGAAAACAAATAAACAAATAATTACAAGGAGACAGGAATTTCAAAAAATTGATACTTCAACCAAACAAGGCAAAAGCTTTCACAGCCTGGATGTAAGACTCAAACCAATGAGAAGCGGATCTATAGATATGTATATAAACAAATGGAATATCAACCAAAACTAGAATCGATAAATTAATTTTGCCCATCCTCCGATTCTGCAATCATCGTAACATACCCAGAGACGAAATACATTTGCAAAAGTAGCTAGTACTTCTATATTTAAAAATATATATCTTCCTTCGTCCCCATTATTAAGAAGACGGTTACAACGTTCTGATAAATTTAAAAACATCCATAACTGATAATCCCTCTGACTACTATCACACTACTTTAAACAAAAGGTTAGGAAGGAAACTGCTACTAATAATAGAAAGAACAATGACAGTTACTGGACGTGAAAAATGTATTTTCCAGAAAGAAAATTTCAGCCTACAGTATCATTGGCTGCTCGGTCAGTGAATGCAAAATGTTTACTTATAAGGAAACAGTTTAAAATCTCATTATCATAATTAATTTAATTTTTCAAAATATTTTCTTTCATTTTTATTTATCCAAGAAAAATGAAAAAACGGATACTTGAGGCAATACAGAACAAGAAAATTAAGACCTAAATATCAATAACATTTTACATGGTGTATATGAAAACCCCAGTGTACTAATGTTAGGAAAATACCCTACAGTACTAACCGTAAGTTAATTATACCAGATATTGATTCTCTTACTTTAAACGCTGTTTTTCTGTGTTTTAATGATTGATCTTAATTGCTGTCTATTAAGGAACCATCATTAATCGACTTTGAAACAAACCTTAAGTTAAAAAAATGTTTGCAATCGGCTAAACGTATCTGTCTATATCACTGAAATGTGGTATTATGATTATTTACATTATTTAAAATATTCGAACTGTTATCCTCATCTTCATTGCCATGTTCACAACGTCTGGATAAAGGCGTTGGCTAGATCCAGTGGCTAGACCCAAAGAGTTGTGAGTTCAATACCAGGCTACAGTAGTGACGAACCAAAAAACTTGGAGAGTTGAGACAAAAGGAAATAACTAAGACAACCGGAAGAGGCCTGACATGTGGAACTAGAACAATTTACCCCAGTGGACGAAATAAAGGGTTCAGTCCGAAATTCCAATTACCTGAAAAAGGCCGGAGCGTACAACGGCCGAAACGTTGTGAACATGACAATGAAGATGAGGATAACAGTCCGAATATTGTAAATAATGTAGGCAGTTAAACTAAGCCCAAACGTCATAACCGCAGATCAATTCAGAAATTTTCCCAGATTTTGCATATAATAAAGGCAGCTTTACTGTTAACAAGAGAAAAAAAGTAAAAGTGACAAAACAACAAATGGAGATACATAAAAGGGTTTCTATTTCTCGGGATCTACAACGTTTGATCTTTTGCCTGTTTCGGGGAGACTGAGAGTTTGTTTAGGGTATAAGACAATGCCATAATCGAGATAGTCACGTGTAGAAAATTAAAACGCATATTTAGTCGAGTGAGAATGACTCGTGGGAAAAATCAACGCGCATATATAGACGTGGGAGAAATATTCCACGAATCATCGCACTGTAGACGTCGAAAGTCTCTGTCGTTGCTGGTCGAAAACTTCGCTGTTGTTGAAGCGTCTTGGCGTATTGGTGTCGCTGTTTATGGTTTGGGTTGTCGTGTAGTTTGCCGCGGTCGGTTAAGCTTTACTGTCGTGTGTTTCGTCGCTAATGTTATATCAGATCTATCTTCGTAGGTGAAATCAGAGTTGGCTTTATAGTGAGTTAGTGGCTCAGAAATGGATGCTGCGAAAACCACATTGACCGTTTCTGATTGGCCAGAAAAAAAGTTTCATGACCTTTTGTGTCTTTTAACAATATTCCGGAAGTGAGTGCATGTAGCCGAACGAAATTTAGGTTTGTTTTTGTAATATGAGTTGTGGATGTCGAAGTGAGCACTTAAAGTTAAAGAAATGGAGTTCCAACATCATATAATTTTACACATCCATACTGTCTTGTCATGGGGGAAAACTGACAATATCTAGAAATTAATTTGATTGCATACTTCAATTAGCAGTTGTTTTTACCATTTTATTTAGTGCCCCAGAAAATAACACATTCTTGGAGGTTGTGTGACAATTTTCGCAAACTGTATAGTTATTGTTCCGATCCCGTACATACAAGATTTTACAGTCCAATTACGAAGAAAATTCATTTTTTAGTAAATTTACCTCATGCATACTTCATATATTTTAATAAAAACCATATATAACAATTTTGGTTTATTTGAATCCCTACGTTTACCTTTTTAAACTGAAAAACGTCATTTAGTTTTGTTTTTTTTTCTTTCTCTGAGATTTATTAATCATATTATTAATGGTTTATATTTCGATTTTTGTGATATCTTCATAGCCAGTTACTTTCAAGAAGAACATATATAAGAGTTTTTGATCATTTTCGAAAATATGAAATAGTTATAAATCCAATTATATGTCAATTCGGATAAAGCGAAATTAATTTTATTAGAAATAAAATCACTCAATCAGGAATTTGCTCATTATCGGACAAAACTTATGCCATACCTATTTATTTTTTTGCATCCACAAGGATAGAGAATCTTACATTTGTAGGCATGTTAACTATCTATCAACCTTTCATTCTGTGATGTGCTTGATGGTCATATTAAGAAAGAAAAGAAAAAGAAATAGAAATGTACAATATCCAGTTGTCAGACACTGCCTTAATAGCTTTTGAAAAGGTTAAAGATGATTTAGCTGATGCCATTCGTCTATTCTGATCTAGACGCTTATCTTTCACTAATAGTTGGTGTTTCAACATTTGCATTTGTAACTCGCATACTTTAACGCTGCATTGGTGACTTGTAGAAATTATCTGATGTGGTAACGAGATACAGAACATTCGAACTAGAATTGCTACCAATTTACGCTTTCTTCACCACTTATTAGAGGAACGTATTTTTCATATTTTAATTGAACACAAACCGCTAATCATAGCTAAGAAGGAGAAATATGAGAAATATGACAACTACAAATACCAATTTTCTTATATTATCTGTGGTGTCAGCATCATCTGCTAATACCTTTTTGCAGATTGGATAAACTCAAGTGTAAATGTAAAAACGTTAACAATATTCTCCAAGGATTCATCTCTTTTGATACTATAGCAATGCAATTCCAAAACATCAGAGTACCTAGCTCTAATTTAAGTGTAATATTTACGATGGTAGACAGAATTCTTTGCTTCCTGATAATATGTATCGGCAAATTTTTTACGCTTTACGTACTATTGCTTACCTAGACATTGAAGTATAAGATATAAACTCCTATATTTTACGGTCAATAAGTGAAGCACAACCAAGAGATGCCTTATAAATCTTACTAAATTCAGTCGATACGAAAAACAATTCTGTACAAGCACGGATCCAACTTAAATGAGTGGTTTCTGGATCCTAATCGTGATGTGCTCTCCAATACGTCCACGCAGTTGAACTCTAAATTACCTGGAAATAGGTAAGAATCGTTTACTGAGTACATTCCCGTGAATTTGGAGCTGTCCCGAAGCGATAAAAACGGCTTATCAGCTACAGCAACAAATCTATAACGACACAGTCTGAATCTCTGTCTATATCTCTGTGATTAGGTATTGTAATTATTTACATTATTTACAGTAAAGACGAGGACAACAGTAAAACAATGTTAATAATGTAAACAGTCAGCGAAGGACTGTCAGGGAACAAAAACAGCCTCGATCAACAGATTAGGCACACAATACCATTACAACGCGTCAGTTAACGATGATTTTTCTACATACAAAGTCGCGACGAAAATAAGTCCTATATCACCTCTCATTGTTCACTGTTTTAAAATTACTGTTATCCTACGCAATCTGTCAGTAGTCACACACATGCTTCACGCACAAGTATATATTGGCGTACCATACCACTTGATTTCTTCGCTTGCAACAAAAACACGTCGAAACTTTGCAGATTCACTTGCGATAAATCATTTAGAACAATCAAATTATTGATCACTTCATGGCCACATCAAGGAACATTGTTTTTTAATATGTAAATACGTGTACCTGACTGCATACTGTCATATTTAGAAAATCATCTCTTCGGGTTGCATAAAAAATTGTATTGTATTTGTTGACACAACACATGCATTTTATTTTTCCTCCTAAAATCCAGGGTAGACTTACCTAACAAAAGCAACAGCTAAATTAAATTACTCATCAAGCGATTGTCCTAAGACTAACTTGAATTAGAGATTGCATGAGTTGTCAAGAGTCAAAAATTAATAATCACATTTGAGCTTGGAAATTTTTCAGTTATTAATAATCATTTTAGCAACATGTTATTACAAGATTCTTTCCTCTTCGAAATAGTTATTCATATATATATATATATATATATATATATATATATATATATATTTGGTAGATAGGAGATGGGCAGAAGCAATAAATGACATGCGAGTAAACTACTTACTAGACGGTTTGAGAGATTCAACATCCCTTCAGTTGTCACTGTGATAGAAGATAACAATTCAAATAAGTTCGTTTTATTAATTGATTAATTTGCTTGAGTTCAATAAAATAAGTAATATTGCATATTATTCTAAATCGAATTAGGCCCAGTGTTTTTATTGCCCATTAAAAATATATAGAATTCTTTAAAGACCAATAAAAACATTAATAACATTAGATAATAATATTGGAGGAATCATTATTTGCAGTCGGACAGATTGTTCTCTTACAGCAAAGCTCATTTATGACATCACGTTGTGCCCACCTGGTCATATTATAATCAAAATTATATTTTAAAATGTTTCATTTGACTACTGTACAAAACAGGACCTGTACATTTTATTGAAAAACGAAAAGAATTGTCATTTTTTGACTCTTGATATTATTTGTTTATTATATGGGAATCAAGGTCACACACACACACACACACACACACACAAGGCATTGTGGGGCTTACGTCTATTTGGTCTGACAAGACACCGTTGGGTGGTGCTGTTTAAGTCTAATAAAAGGATGAACATATCTTCCTCTTTCTCTTTTCCCTCCTTGCAAACAAACATATGGTTTGTGGAAAGTTTAACACGAAACTCGTCTACGCTAGGAACAATATCTTTTACCCGGGGTGATTTACAATTTAACTTGCACACACACACTCACACACACATTTGCTAGCAGCTAATTTTAATGATTCTCCTCCTTTTTCAGCTGTGTACACACTAGTATATGTTTTGTTTGTTAATCCTTTATTAGTTTGTATAAAAATACAAGAAAATATCTCCGTGTTGCAATTCATTCCTTCACTCATTCCACATTCATTCCGCTTACTTTTATGATCTCATGAAAAATAAATGTATTAGCAAGACATGTTTCCAGAAAAGTAAAGAAGGAAATTGTTGTGACCAAGTAAATAGTTAAAGAAATAACAAAACAAGTGTTACAGATATATCATATATTAAACAGTAAATACAACAGAAGAGTATTACACGACTAGTGAGTGTGTGACGGGTGACCCAGTGTTCAATCTATTCGATTGTTCCGCCAAGGCCTTCTCTCCTACCAATCTTATAGTAGGAAGAAGAGTCCAACATAGACACTTTAGAGGGAGGACACCACAACAGAAATGAACTTCATCATTGAAGTTAACGATAGTTCAACATCATCTACAGTTGATGTCTCTGAAGTACTTATATGCCACATGTTTTAAGGGAGACAGAGGAAAGAACTTGTTATCGCTTTGAAGGCAAAAGGAAAAAAAATCGCAGGAAAATATTGTCATAGACACGGTAAAACATGATTTTATGACATATATCGAATATGCCCAACACGTATCCTTAAAGAAAGGTTATTCCAAAAAGCATTACCTTAATTCAGGAAGACATTCTTTGGTACAAAAGAATATGTACTTCTTATTCTTAATATATGTCGAGACAGTTTCACTGAAGATAGTGATATTGTAACCAATATTTTTCCACACAATTTTGTCTCATTTTTATAGCATTTTCAAATTTTCTCACTGATTAGAACTCATTAGGACAAATTTTTATCAATTTTCGAGTTTGTGTTGTGTAATTCATTTGCAGGAGCCAGTTGAATTTTGAAAATAAAGACCTCAATTTTATTTTTATTTAATAATTAAAAGACATATCCAGCCATCCGTACATGCACTGAAAAATAGAAAACAAAGACACCCAAAAAGTCACTTTTTCACTTTTAACTATGAAAGAGTCAAGTCATGTTTAAAGTCGCCACCTTTTATGATAAAAATGTAAAATTCTATTTTAACTGAACACACTTTAGTTATATATTTTATTTGAAAAACATATTTTATCCAGCAAACAATAAAAAAGATATCTTATTCATATGCATTAATAATTTTGAAATTTGTATATTTTAACTTTCTTTTAAAAAGAAAATTCAATCTTCCTATTGATGTTTACTATTTCAATATTTTTTATTTTTAAATAATAATTTGGGTATTACAATCAAATAAATAAATATTTTTCTTATACTCTTGCTATATAATTACATTGAGTCACTCTCACCAACTAGATAAGCCACCCCATATTGTGGTGAAATTCCTATCTGCGTTGGTATATACAAAACCTAGGAAAAGACTGGTGAACATTCACAAAGAAATGAAAGGTGTGATAAAATGAGAAACGAAAACAAGATTCTTGTTTCCAATATATTTGGTTATTTATCAATGGATTCACTTGGCATAATAGGGGAATAGGTAGATAACACTTACAACATCTTTGCTACTCATGTCTCGACAAAATAATACACCAGATCGTCCCTTCAGCCAGAGAGAACTTCAAATATCTTCTACCCGCCGCATATAAAACAAACATTGTGTCAGTTGGTGATTGAAATTCAGGTACGTCAGTGGTCATATGATGTTTCAGCACGGTTTTGTTTGTTTCTTATTTGGAAATTCTTGAAAATTGAAGATGGAAATGGAATGAGTTAGAACTTGAAGAACAGAGTCACATCTTCACATCTTTCCAGCAGAACAACCAGCCTTGAGAACATTACATTAGGGTCAACATGAACATTTTAACCATCATTTTTTTCCAGCCCAACAAGAGTACGCACTTGAGAAATTCTTTTCGGTGGCCTCTCTAAAACGTTCACGTTGTCAAGCTTCTTTTGGATAGAATGACCAATCTCAATAATATCACAATTGATTCCAGCACAATTGGATGCTATCAAACTAGATGTTACTGATAGTAGTTCTGACTGGCATGGGCCAAAGGGCTGAGAGATCAAATTGAAGACACGGTTAAAATCATCAAGATCTCTCTCCCGCTCGCTGGTTCTGTGGACAAGACCGGTCAATGTTATCATGGCACCATGAACTTGTGCGCCGGTGTGTATGCTATGCGCCCACATCAATCTCCCTGATTCCGTAAATCTTCGTCCCCTAGTTAGTCCATTTCTGCTCATTATTGATCACACCATCATTTGTTCAATAATGAGGTCAGTTGACAAGCCGGCCCAGTAACGGTCATTGCATTGGACAGAATGAAAACCGTACGTTCAAATAAGTCTCTCTTTCTTGAATGAAATCTATTAACTGATACAATCTGATCTATAAGAACATGAAACAGTTACGGGTTATATTGCACAATCAGGAAAACATAACCTCGACTTGTAGCGGACTAAACATTAGAAAGTGACATTATAATGTTCGAATAACTCATATGACACATTCGAAATGGACTGTGCATGTGTAAAATGCAATTATAAGTGGTTAAGAAACACGTTTCACCTTATAGCGCCTGCTTTTTTTTTGTGGTGCTCAGAAAAATGGCCGTAAAAATTCCCCAAGGTAAACAAGAGAGGAGTTTTTATTTTCTTGCAGAATATAAAATTCCGCTTCCAATGATATAAAACATGTCTTGGTAACATATTTTTATCGTGATCCACTACGATGTTCATAATATGAGGAGTTGGCTTTGCGTTAGACTAAATTGTTGTGTCGATCAGTCTATTTTTTGTGTAGTCGACCGTCAAACCGAAATGACTTAAATAAGAAATCATAACCTAGGTTTGTGGTATTTGCGATCACAAACGTCCAACTCAAATCGTATATGTGATTGTGTACCGCCAAATTTAATATAGCTTATCCTGAACATTTAATCTTTTTTGGCGTTGGCAATTGGGATGTTTGTTGGGTAAATAACTACACCACCTCAATATTTCTTAGATATGATCGATATAGGAGCTTCTGTATCAGCAACAAAGTATCTTTTGGGCCCCAGTCGAGTAACGATATCAAGAAGCGGTGGATGAATGGAGGCTAACATATTCCACCAAATTAGTTTTGTGACGTCTCAGCGAGTGTATGCGAAGCTGGGCGAAAACCATGGCTATTCAGAATTTTTACACGTTAGCCTAAAGAAATGAGTCCGACAAACTTTTGGCTTCTGGTCTTTGTTGAATGGGCAAACACTGGCTGTAGTTGTTTGTTCTTGACGAATCCTTACTTCTGCTACTACGGTGCTGGCCTCGCGTCACTTGTTGTGTAGCCCCTTGCTTATTAAAATATGACAGATCGAACATCCTTCATTTTTTGCAAGGCTATATGTTTCTAGATCGGTTTCGGATACTATCATTAGTGTGATGGAAAGCGCCTAAATAAATTTACGCCGAACAATATTCTCACCAACTCCAATGCGATTGGATAGTGATAAAAACTCGTTTAGATATAACTAGCAGTAGAGCCCGTCGTTGCCCGGGGATGTAACAGTAAGAGATAGATCAAGTATCGACCATCATATAGACTGAAAAATAAAATTGACTATTGTTTAAGGTTGACGGACACGCATGTCTTAATTAGTTTTTTTTTTGTTTTTTTTTTACGAATTGGTCAAACACAAACTCAAACAAAAACATCGTTTTCAATGGTTATGAGTCTACCGATTGAATAGAATTTTATTATAAACAATTGTCTTGTAAATGGAATTTTTAAAACATTCTGAATGTAAAAATAAAGAAAAAAGTGTGCAAGACAATAAGAAACACTACCTGCCCCCCCCCAAGTGAAGTTTTGTTGAAACCGGTTGAAAAATGTAGGAAATCCGATCCCATATATAAACGAACACACACACACACACACACAAACAACATGGGTTTTATAATAAATATAATTCGATATGAGTTGTCCCCCTTTCATTCTCGTGATGCCTCTTAATCGTGTTTTCAAATTGATTTCGTGCAAAAACTATTGTGTTTTTCCAATTTTTGGCGCTGTTAGAACCACCGCGAGGTAATTTTACGCAGTCCTGTGAAGTTTTGTTGAAATCGGTTGAAAAATGTAGAAAATCCGATCCAATATATAAACGTACAGACACACACACAAACACAATCTGCGTTTTATAATAAGTAAGATGAACGTCCTTTCATGTCGAAAGATGACATCAATTTGTCGAGAATCTCTGATTTAGATGTTTTGTGAAGTTGTTATGACTTCTTTTAGTTTTCCTATGGTTGGAACATGGCTGGTTGTAATTTTCCAACTATATCTGAAAAGAAGAGACGTTATTAAATGATAAAACTTTTGCTTGTACTCTTTTGATGTCAGCAATATATGACTGTGCCACCATGATGGAAGATCACGCTTGAACGATGGATTCAATGAAAACAGGTGCCTTGATGGATAGAGCCTGTAGTTAATGGTGTTCCGTTTCACTGTTGGATATGGTGCTTATATATATATATATATATATATATATATATATTTGTGTGTGTGTATGTCTGTGTGTGTGCGCGTGCGTCAGGTAAGTCTACAACTTATGGAGGTTAGAAGGTTATCACTTATAGGGGTTATTAAGTTATCTTCTAACAACATCCGTTACCACCATGTATAAAGTATATTTGTTTTAGCTGTACGGGGGTGTGCCGAAAAGTTCATAGACTGACTATGAAGAAGTGATGTTAGAGCTATGAAATTTTGCATGCACTAATTTTAACTTTTCTTATTTATAACTGCAATGTTTCTTTCCAGATAAAGTGTTATATGACTGTTCAAAGAAGACTTAAAAAATAACTAATAGCAACTTCACTTGGAAATAGTCAAAATTTGGCAACGCAGTGTTATCAAGTACCAGCAGGAAAAAGTTTTTAGCCCCCAAGAACATTCATACAGACATAGTTGCTACATTAGGGGATGACGTTCCAGCTATAACTGTGCAAAAGTGGGCAGCTGAATTTAGGAGGGGAAGGGATAGTCTTGAAAATGACCCAAGGTCTAGATGCCCTGCAACTGCTACCATCGAGGAAAACATTGACCGTGTAGAGGACCGTTACTGGTATGTTGTTGAGTAGACGTAGAAGAAACACATGTGGGTTCAGATTCTCCTGCTCGCTGGCCCAACCACATGAAAAGGTTGGACTTGAATTAAGTCCAAAGAATGCAAAGAAAACAAACAAAACACAAGACCGATAATATATGTATACAAATATATATCAATAACAAGTTACACGAAAACAGTTACAAAGGACAAAGTGTGTGTGAATATTATATATGTGTGTTTGTGTGTGTATGTATTAGCGCGCTTTTGTGTGTGTATGTATTAGCGTGCTCCCAGCATATGGGAAACGCTATCCCTTGTTAGCGCCTACATTCCGAGGTTGTAAGCTGAAAGCCTGAGGAAAAAGAGAGATTTACCTCCAGGTGTCGACACGAAGGCCTGAGAGAGAAAGAGGCGAAGGGTCAGCGGCTATTTATAGCAGCGAAGAGCGACCCCTGGTGAAAGGGTTAATGAACTAAAAGAGGAGTTAACTCCAACAACCGTGTTCACCACGTGGTGATGGACGACAGGCGATTAACTATGTCAAATAGCCAATGCTATTAGCATATCCCGTGAGAGATCTGAAAATATTATGTACAATGAACTTGATGAAGGTTTCTGCTAAGTGGATGGCATGTCTTCTGACACCTGACAAGAGGCACATCAGGTTGATCACATCACGGGAAAATCTGATAGATCCAGCTGGTTTCCTTGGACGCTTCCTAACCCAGGATGAGTGTTAGGTTCATCACTTTGAGCCAGATAGAAAGAGACCTCTGTTTTTTGGGGATGCAAAAGGCATTGTGTTTATTGACTATCTTTAAAAGGATCACACCATCGAGTATTATGTCAACATGTTGAAGAAGTTACAAAAGACTATCAAGAACAAATGCCTAGGAAAACTAACAAAAGAGGTCTTGTTTCATCAGAACAATGCTCCAGCATCTGTTGGTTTCAATAACTGCTGTGCATGACTGTGACTTTGAAATGGTTGATCACACTCCCCATTCTCCTGATTTAACTATCATCAGTTCCTCAACATGAACTTTGTTTTGATCATCATATTTTAAGCAGTAGCCTCCTCAGCCTTCCTTGTTGTTATACACTGTACCTATGAACACTAATGAGTATGTCCCAGTCCTCATAAATACGTTGGACACTATTGTAAGTAGCAGGTAATATGCTAAGTAGTGCACTACTATCTGTGGCTTACCTACTTTATGCCACTGACGGGTATTGTATTTTGTTGATCTTATAAAGATTACCATTTCATTTCCAACATCTGTTTTGGTTATTCCTCATTCAATAAACTTTTCTAGGTTACAACACTTGTATTGTCAGAAATATGTATGTATGTATGTATGTATATATATATATATATATATATATATGTAAATAAACAAATATATATATATATATATATATATATATATATGGGAGTGGTGAGAAATTCTCTTAACAAAGAAGACCTTCTTACTCATGAAAATTTCACAGCTTCCCTGCTTGGATTTTGTTTTCTTTCTTTTTGTCATTAAAATCAAACAACATCTCTGATATTCTTTTCAGTTTTTCCATGTGTTCGGTTCATTATTTATGAGGTATTGGCAGGGTATAACATAATATACATGCTTACTAAGGTACTAAGGAAGTGACAAGCAAAATTATAATAATATATAATTGAGATATATTGGGTGTAGCTGTAAGAAATTTAGTGGGGCCTGTAAAATCTCTCACATGCTGGATGGTATATAAATCTAGTCAGTGTAGGGCCAAGAGAATACCTGGAAATCAGCAAAGAGTTCCTGGAATCAGTTTTGTGTCACCTCTGTATGAGAGGTTGCATCATTTTTCTGGAATAAACCATCACCATTGAAGAGCATGGGCAAGCTTTAAGAAGTGCAAATGGACTGTAACATGATCTGTATGTTTCAGACATGTTAAGATTTCAGTTTTACTTGTGGTCTTTCCTAATACAGAATCACTAACAGCTTATGCTACAGCTTTATGTAATCTCCTCCATGCACATACTCAACAACTTGTCCAAAAAAGAGCTAGAAATACAACTAATCCAATCAAGAGACATGGCACCAGTATTCCATGGTTCAACGGTGATGTTCTCTAGCACAAGTGAGGGAATTTAATTCATACTGTGAAGTTAATTATGCTACCCAGATTGGGTGACAATTATGAAACTCTATGGAATGCATTGTACAGTCTACAGTATGTTGACTGATGTGTTCAGCAGCACTAGTATAGAATTGGGATGTGACTTGATCCAACTTAGTTGTCCATTGATATATCCCCATGTGTTGTCATAAGGGGTTTGATGTTTATATATTAGGAGACATAATGAACAATGTGTTCCTACCATTTTCATCTGACTTGGAATTAATAAGTCTCATTCATTTTCAAGTATGAAGAATTTTTTGTATAACATCATTGCAGTTCAATGCCACAAATCTGGTCTATTAGATTTTGTCATTAACTAAATCCAATATCTTGCTGTTGATGTCTTCACTGTAACCGTGGCAGTATTGGTTTCCAGTTGCTGTAACTTGCCAAAGTGCAACCCATGATTTGGTCCCAAGGCCAAATATGTTTCTGAATTCAAAGTTATCCTCCTTCTAAACTGATTGCCAGCCATGGCTATAGAGCCCAGTTTGTTATGCTATTTAACCCATAGCTTGGAGAAGAAAGGATTAACTCATATCTTTCCAAAGGGTATTTGTGTGTAAGCGAATGTAACAAACTTAGGCAGAATTTGAACTCAGTTCCCTGATTTCTCCATTCAAGCTGTTATCCATTTTATTGCTTACACATTGATTTGATTTAATACTATGTTCATCTTCATTGCATTATTACCATCCTTATATCACTGGTGGTTTTGTTCTTGCATTATCTGTAGGTATTCTTGACATTTGCCCAGATTTACATATTCCTTTTATATCCTTATTACTGTCTCTGAAGAAAAACCTAGAGTAGTTACCATTTTCAAGATCTTTCTGACCCCAATAATTATTCTATGCTCAATATTAAATCCTGTCTGTAACTTATAGCTACCACAGCTACATTACCACTTTACTTATAATATTGCTCATACATCATGTGACTGAATCCATTTTTACAATTCAGAGAGGGTGAAACTATCCAGTGTACTGCTGTATTTCATTTTTTGGCACTTCAATTTATATATGTGTATATAGTGATATATATACATACAACAGATGTTTTGAGATTAATACCATATATTTTATTATGTTGGCCAATGATGTCAGAAGTGGATGTTGGTGATATGGCAATACAGGCTGAATCTTCATGCAAATAACTATAAATATTTTTCACCTTGTTACAAATGGCATCTGTCTGGCAGTCTGCCAAAATGATATCTGTCACAAAAGTGTTTATGCAGCAGAAGTATGTCATTGAATTCTTCCACTATCACCACCACTGGATATAATGATTACAATAGAGATATAGTGTCTGGTAGTTGAAAACTTGCTCAATCCAACAGTGCTCTTTGTATCTGTTTTAGTTTGTGTAGAAATAAATAAGAGGCATTAATTTCAGAGCATTCCCAGTTAGGATCTTAGCACATTACATACTAGTAATAGTCTATTATACTAGCTTGTTTACCATTATGCTTAAGGTGAGACAATTATGTATGTGTGTATGTGTGTTATGATGTTGATTTGGGGTTAGTAGAGACAAACGCCAAATAACATGTAACAATAAAAAGGGTTTTAATAGGTTGGTAAAAAGGTACAGAAATCGCCTGAGTAGTCAATAACTAACTCAGCTAAGAACTTCTCTGTCTATCTGTCTCCCCCATGTCAACTGACATGCCACTATTTAAAGTCTTTGTTCATAGACACAGACAAGTTCATCTTCAAGAGGGGTGGTAGGTTTCCGACACAACAATGTGCATGAATAAAAGTGTATATGGATGTACATACATGCACACACACACACACACACACACACACACACACACACACACACACACACACACACACACACACACACACATTTAGATTCACTTTATTATCACAAACAAGAAGTGGTATAGATTTTTTTCCAGTTATTCATCTAATACAAGAGAGCTAAATAAATTAAGTTTAAATTACAACATTGTTTTGTTGAGTTACAATGCTATAAATAGAAATACCCATTGTTTCATTAGTAATGTTTTACAAAGATTTTGAAAAAATAAAAATAATAAGCATATTGAGATTTTTATTTAATTTTAAATAATTTGTTTCTTTTTTATTTAGTCTATTTCTTATGGAAGTCAGTTTGTTGCATTTGAATTGACTTTATAAAAGTTTTAAAATTTTTTTGCACAGTTAATAAGAATTTTGAAATATACTTTTATGCAAGAAATTTGAATTGCACTACTAATTTTATATTCTCAGGTTTGTGAACTGTTTTAACTGGAGTAATGATTAAAATTATACTACACATGCACATGAAGAATGATAGAAAAATTATTGGCTGAAATTTTGTGTTCAAAGCAAGAAAATTGAGAAGAGTTATACAAAGAATTAATTGAATAACTGCAATACTTAAGTATTCCATGAATAAAACAAAACAACACACAATAATGTAATGACTGAAATAAAAAATATGTTATTATTATTAGTATTTTTTTCATTTAAGAATGTTAGAAAGTTTAAAAAGTACAAATGCAAACACAGTAAAATATTTTTAATGCAGTAATTATTTTTATTTTATTTTTTTAAATTTTGAATGTCATTAAGATCAGTGTGATTATTATTTTAGTTTTTTGAATGGTGATAAAAGCAAGTTGACCATCCCTTACCCAAAATTATGAATCTAGATTCTAGTGGGGATTTTTTGAGTCTGTTTGGTAATGTCCATGTGGTTAATTCCTGAAGAGGGTCATAGGAGGAAAATGGAAAAGGTGTGCATGTATGTGTCTATCAAATTTCTGGTTTGTCTTGCAGGAGTTTGTGTTGGTGTATGTGTTTACAGTTGATAAGATGTATGTTATTGTTATTGAGTTAAATTATATGGTTGGGAAAAATGATGTGCACTAGGAAATTTTGGATATGCGGGCATGTGTGTTAATGTGCTTAAATCTGTTATCATTGTGATTATTATAATTATTATTATTATTATATAACATTTGTTGAGGAAAAATCGTGTATGTCAGAAAATTTTGGGTACATGGGTGTGTGTTAGTTCAATTCTATTATTGACATTGTTATTGTCATTATATATGACTTTTGAGTGAAACAGGATATACTTGGTGTGTTGGAGTGAAAGATTTAGGTTATGTTATCTGCAGATATTTGAATCTTATATTCTTACAGTATGGGTTTTATGATCTTATATCTAACAGTATGAGTTTTATGTATATTAGTGATATGAAAAAGTGCATCTGGCATGTTTTTATTGATGGAAGGATATTAATTAATATTCCCTCTAGATATTTTCTCCATTGGGACAACCCACTGAACTTTTTCATAATAAACAGAAATAAAACAGGCCATAACTTTGATTTAAAAAATACCACTCTAATAAAAAAAGAACATATCTCATTAAAAGAAAGGTATCAATAAATATATGAATATACTGATAGAAACAGATTAACATGAATAAACTTATATTGATAGATGGAAACAGTGAAATAATTATTGATAAGATACTAAATCTCTCTCACTGTAGGTAAGAGGGAGAAGTTGAATATTTTTGCTTATTTTTAATTTTATTTCACAGTTAGATACATATGTAAGCAAATAAACAGTTTGACAGACATGAAATTATTTTTTTTTTTTAACTTCAGCTTTATGCTTTTATTGCTCTGCTCAGCCAGGTTTTATTTAGACTAATTTATATATTATTACAATGACTTACCTATGTCAGATATTGTGTGTATGTGTGTGCGTGTGTGTGTGCACATGTGTGTGTGTGTGTGTGTGCATTCATATATATTAACTTGCACTGTGCAATCTTTGGGTGCTGAAAATTGTGTTGTGCATGAAGCTCAAAGTCATGCTACTGGTGAGTAAAAAATGTATATTTATTAATATATAATTTATAGTTCTGTTATATTATATCGAGCACTATTTAATTGACATCAGCACTCTATGTGCAATATAATATATTCATTTATATATATATATTTTATAAACTAAATTCAAGACATATATGTATAAAGGAGGTTGTTTTTATATTGCTATCTATTTGTAACTCTTAAAGATAGTTGCGTGTCTGGTTATATATTATATATATATATATATATATATATATATATATTTGTTTATACATTATTTTTATAGATACAAATATTTCAGTAAATGCTCTGTTTTTAATAAACAGTATTAATAACACTTACCATCATGAATGTCCAAGAAATTTCATAGAAAATATGTGTCCTCCAACAGGAATCAAACCTGTATCTTACATGGAACTGTCATATAGCCTCACATGCTATACCATTTAGCTACAGAGGAAGCATCTGGTTAGCAAGGTTGAATTACTGTTTTTAAACTACAAATTTCCTATGACTTCTCTCAAATGCTTATATCTGCCCAAAGTGTATCTTAATGTAAACAAATGACATCATATATTATGAAATATTCCTCTGTAGCTGTGGTATAGCACATTAGGTTATATGATGGCTCCATGTAGGATACAGGTTCCATTCCTGTCGGAGGACACATATTTTCTATGAAATTTCTTGCACATTCAGGCTGGTAAATGTTGCTAATCATGTTTATTATAAACAGAGCATTAAGTTAAATATTTGTAACTATAAAAATAACATATAAACAATAAATATATTAAAATAATTGTTGGACTTAGTCCATTTCATAATATAAGGAAGGTGAATAGGTAATTCTAAAAGGAATTTACTTATAATTTCACATTGAAAAGGCTAGAGTGCTCTAAATTAGAGCATTTAATAGGGGATTTCAACTCTGACACTAAACGATAAGTAAATTCTTTTTAGAATAACTTATTCCCCTTTCTTATTAAATGTTCTATCATGTGGGGGTCATTATGTCATGGTGGTGTGGAGTACTTTGAAGACTATGTGTCTTTGTAAGTCTTAAAGGCAAGTCCCTCCACTGTGGCTCTTTTGCTCCACTTAGTATTGAGCACTTTTCTCACACTGGAAAACCATTTCTGTTGAAAAAGATATTTTTTTTTTTTTTAATCTTGGTCAATTGGACTACCCTCCTCCTGGGTGAGTTTGGTTGATTTTATTACCGACTATGTCTTGCCTTCTTAAACTCATCTGGGTGAATAAAGGTGCTTATTTTCAATCACAGACAGCAACTGCCTGAAGATTGTGCACTGTGCATGAAACTGGTAATCATGGTTGGTTGCTACTTTACCAGAATTTAGTTTATGAAAAACAGACCACTTTAAGGTACCATTACAATAATTTATTTGACCAAAATCTTTTTTGAAGGACTCTGGATCATCAGGTAACACTTCCAGCAACGAAAAGAAAGGTAAAAAAATATATATATATATATATATATATATATATATATATATATATAAATAGATACACAACTATCTGTAATAGGTGTGAGAGAATTGATAGCAATATAAAAACAACCTTTATACATATATGTCTAGTATATGTGCTTTTTTTATTTTAATTTAATTATCTATTTTTTTGCTGGAATATATGTAGCATAAGCTGTCTTTATTTCTCTCCTTTCAATATTTTATATCTCTATTACTTATTGAAAAACTATTATGACTCTTGGGATTATAATAGCCACTGAAGGTGATTTTGTTATAACTATAAATTGATTATATTGCTATAACTTAATTTTGCTTATATTTATATTGTGGCCATAGTGTCAATGTTTTCTCTCACCTTCTCTTTGTCATAAAACAAAAGTGGGCCTTTAACATTCCTATCATCCTCAATTAAAAATATTTGCTTTTAGTTATAAAAGCAATTTGACACTTCTGTACATGTGACAAAATCTCTGCCAATAAAATAAGTATTTTTTTACCACTATTTCACTGAAAGAATCCATACAAACTAGCCATTATAATCTTATGTTAATAAACTAGAGTGGTGGAAATTCTGTAGGTATTGACAACTAGGATTGCCATAATGTTATACCTCTGCTTTTTCCTCTCACTTTGATTCACTAATTCTAATTCTTTAATCTTTTCTACTGATTGTTAGTCATCCACATTTTTATTTGTTGCCACCTGTTGGAACTCTAATTCTTTAACTCAAGCAAAAGTGCTCACTTTGACATCTGCAGCTCATATGACAAAAACCAACCTCAAATTAATCTGTCTCCATGCACCCACTTCTGGAACACTGTCCAGAAATATGAAGGTGATAAAACAGCTTTTCTGGACAATCCAAAAAGCCCATGCTGTTTTCACAGCAGCCATTTCTGAGCCACTGACTTACTAAAGCAAATACTGATTTCACTCATGAAGGTATATGTAACCTGACTAGCATTAGTTATAAACTTCTGCAGCAAGAAAGCTTAATCCAACCATCAGCTGCTACACAGTAGGTCAGTAACCTTTTGGGGAGAGCAGGCCAGAAAGCTATGCATTGTCTCGGAAGAGGGCCACGATATCAAATGCATTATAACAAATTGTCTTGACCTCAGATTTCTCTACCCAGAAGGCTGCCTTGGTCTGGAAGTTTAAAGAAAAAACAACAAAGTTAATGTTATATTATTAAACAAGGTTCCTTATTTTACTGCAGGAATAACAGGACAACAAATAAGACAATCAACAAAAAAGGCAACTGCTTTACTACACATGAAATACAGTTATAAATAGCAAATTATTTAATGAGACACTTGTTTCTGCTTGTTGTTCAATAACTTCTCAAATATCAGATGAAATAGTTGTTGATAACAGGAACAAAGCATTATTAAAGTGGACATCACCCAACCTTGCTCTTAAAAAACTTTTAGTATACTTCATTTTTGAAAAAAGTTGTTCATAGGCAAACATACTTCCAAATTGGGCATCATGATGTGGTGTAATGGTTAACAAGCTTGTCTCACTAGAACAATTATGACTGAGCAGTGAGTTTAATCCTTACTGGGTGCCCTATACTTTCGACCATGAGTCACATCTAAGCCCCACTTAGAAAACCACCATATGTACTTCTAAATAATGATATCAGCTTTTTCACATTATTCAGTAGGTTTTTCTATTTTCCGCTTGTCAAAACATTTCTTGTAAAAGTCAGCAGAGGATTCAGAATGAAATTTTGATTTAAGAAATTTGCGTGGTCATGTGTGACATCATGAGCTGCAGTGCAATTTTTGCTTCCAGCGTCTCATATGCACAAGTTTGTTGTTACTTGGAAATCTACCATGTAAACATAAACAGACTATCATTATTGTTTTGTCCGTGTATTGGTTAATATATTGTAATGTAATTGTCATCTTTGATAATGGCTTATGTAAGCCAAATGCTTAGATAGGATTAAAAAATATGTATCAATATTGTGATTTTCTTTCTTCTTTTAATCATAATGTTATTAAGCTTATCAGATGATATGAAAAGAATTTACATAAAATAAATAGACAAAACTTGTCTATATTATTTAATGAAACATGCATCAATATATATATATATATATATATATATATATATATATATATATATATATATATATATTATTAAAGACAACAAATATTACTCAGACAAGGAGGAAATTCCATTTACTTTCATCATCAGGATGGGTAATGACAAATGGTGAGTTTCATAGAACAAGTGTTGTGAGATAGGCAAAAGGTGTTGTGATGTAAACAAGGTGTGATGTGTGTGCGTGTGGGTGGGTTATATACATTTGAGGATCCAGGCTCTTAAATTATAATTGTTTTTAATTATAGGTGGTTGTTTTTGTTGTTTAAGTATTGCTTCAAGGATCTTGAGTCTGTTTTTGCTATTTGATTTGCTAGTATTTTGGTATTGTTTATGGGTAGCTGTTACTATGATCCTTATGCTACTTATTAATGTGTTGTCTGAGGGAACTCTCATCCACAAGTTGGAAGGGGAGTCTCCAATGTGGTATCCTATATTAGATGTTTTGAGTTTTTTATTTACAGAGAAACATTCTCAGAATGGCCAAATATATTCATACACAATATTGGTCTTATATAGATTCTTTATTTACTACAAAAAATTCAAAAAGTAGCAACTGAATTATTAAAAATAGTATATCTCAAACTTTGCACCGCCTATATCAGACAATGTCACAGCACTCAGTAATTCTAAAAAAAGCTTTTCACTATCTGTCTCTATCTACTCTGATTATGAATTAAGCAAATTGATAGCTGAGTCCACATTACTTCCAAAATGTATTCTGATGCAATTTACTCTTTGTCTGAGAAGGATTATTATAAGTTGAATAGTAAAACTATTTGACACAAAATATCTGTCTTTAATAATGTTTACCTTAAACAACATTTGCTGCCTAAATACACAGAACATATATGTATAGCACCCACTGCAAGGAAACAGCTCAAAATACTAGATGCTATTATTCTACAAAAGAAACAACCTGCATTAATTAAAATATCTTTCACCACAGGAGATTGCATTTAAAGTGTGTTTAATATCCATACAAAATTATAATATGTATTTATTTGATACATTTTTCACTGGTACAGTCTAGTTCCATGTTTTACACAACATAATTTATACAATCAACACATTTCAATTCTAGCATTCTAAAAGATTTCAGAATGTCAATGATAAGATCTTATCTACTGAGACAGAGTTGAAAGTACTTAAACAAAAACAAATAAAACAGGACATGAACTTTGAACAATTTATCTACAATTTTGATCCAGATGTACTTTTTATTTGAAAATTGGGAAAATAAAATGAAAAATTAAACAAAGACCTTGTTTTGATTGAATTTAACAAAACTTCTTATTTTCTAAATATACCTTGTATATATATATATATATATATATATATATACACACATGTATGCATTTGTATGTATGCATAAACATATTTCCTTTTTACTTGATTTTCTTATCTTTTTTCTCTAGCTTTCTTATTCCCTACCTTTTTTTTCTGTGGTACATTCTTTTTCTCCCCTTCATTGCTTTCTGCAGTTCCTTCCCCAAAATATGATTATATAAATGCTATTAGTGCATAGGTTTCTTGATCAGAAAGCACACATGTTTACAGCTTAGAAGGATGGGGGATTAAAGAGAATAGCTACTATACTTTTATCCAAAATAAAGAAAAAAAAGAAGTATAATGGTTATAGATGCAAACATGCAGAATAAAAATATAATTTTTTTAAAATTTAAATAAATAATGAAGTTAAATATCTTTTGCAAACGATATCCTTTACATAAGAAAGATGTTTCATTGCAAGATCATAACAGATTACTCTTTGCAGATTTATATATAACTAGCATGATACCCATAAAAAATAATGAGATTATTTATATGTGGATTAGCACTTCTTCCTAGGTTTAGATTATTTGTGCATTTTGTTGTGGATAAAAATGTTGTTTCCTGACACTTCTGCCAAGGATCAGTGTGTATGTGTACACTCTGAAATGTGCTACACACAGAGTAAATATCTCCCTCTCTCCCTCTTTTTCTCTCTCACTCTCTCTCTCTCTCACTCTCTCTCTCTCTCTCTCTATATATATATATATATATATATATATATATATATATATATTAAAGTATATCAACAAGGTATGTCTGTTCAACATTTATTAAGATTTTTCAATTTCTGATAAATTGTTTTATCTCAGAATTAAAATTGGCAGATTTTCCAAAGTCCATTTGTTTTAATCTGAGTACTTTCGACTGTTACTACAGTCCTTATCAAGAATTGCATGTTTAATCTGTTTATGAAAATGTGTTTGACTCATTCTGCTGTTTCCTAGTTTGCTGAAACCAATTTCAAGTTATTTAAAGGCCATTCACAATAATCAATTTGAATTTTACATGATTTTTTTATAACAACTTTCTTTGCATTAAGTTCTATATAATATTTTGGTGTTATCTATTAAAATTTGTCTTATTTTGGCTATTTGTGATATGTTGATCTATATGTGTGTGAATTGCACTAAATTTCGACAAATGGCAATCAACTTATGTGAGAGTGAGGTGCAGGTGTAGCCAATGTAAGAAATTAATGTTGTTTGTCTTGGAGATACAGTCTTCCAAAGATAATGAGAATTCATAAACAATATTATTTTTACACAGGGTTAATTTTTGAGGTGTTGAATTATTTCTAAATTTAGTTTAGATATTTTGAAATTTTTGTGATAAATGATAAATCTAAGGCATATGTTAGGATCATCAATAAGTGTCATATACTGTGAATTATATTTTTAATAGCCTTTTTATCTTGTTTATAATTAGGATACATCTGCTTATAATAAAACAATTGGCAATGTTTAACATTCATGCCCAGAAAAAAACTGTGTGTCAAAAGAAGTGTTTTTCCCTTGACACCACTATTATTTTAACTACCTTCACTCATCATCAATGTTTATTGTTTTAAAAACCAATGATTATAATTTTAATAAACATCTATCTCATATGTTAATTTGATATTTGTGACAGATGAATCTAAATTTTGTAAATATTTGGACATTTTATTTATTGTTTGGTATTATCTCTGGTTTTGGGTGAGTTGCATTTGCAGGACAAGAATATTTGAAAAAATTCAGTATGGTCAAAAAAGGGGTACAGTTTAAACATAGTAGTGAGTACTATGTTGAATTCACACAAATGAAATGATAAGTAGGGATATTGTGGTAAAACAACCCGCTTGCCTCCCCTGTCTTATGATTTGAATAAATAAGTCATGCCATCTTAGCCAAAATGGCAAGACTCTTCAGTTATGTTAAATAAAGGCACATTAAGTCAAACTAGACTCTGAGTTTTCATTACAATTTATTGAATGTAACCATGGACAAATACTTTAAACCAGAACATCTCGAATTTGGACTCTGCAGACCTATCTTCTACTGACAACTGGCAATATTGGAAATAATTTTTTGAAGGATTCTTGCTTGCACTGGAAAACAGTTCATCCACTCCTATTACTGATACAGATAGACTTAACCTGCTAATGCACAATATTTCCATATATGTATATACCAATATTTTTCACTGCAAAACTTACCAAAGTGTTATGGACGTTTTCGATGGAATTTTTGTGAAGAAACAAAATATAACCTTTGCCTGGCATGTGTTAGCAATTGCCCACCAAATCCCTGAAGAGGAGGTTAGTACAGTATCTTGAGCACTTAAAAATCTTTACTCAAAATTGTGACTTTCATGTGACATCAGCAGATCAGGATGAATTTATCAGACTCCTTTATAAATGCAATCATGTTCATACCTACAAACAAGTGCTGCAGAGGCTGCACTAAGTACTCACACTCCTATTAGTCCACCAGTTTAAACAACCCAAACAGGGGCTAAAACAGTCCTCTATGACAGACATCTCTAAGGTTTGTTGATCAAACTTTTTCACTTGGTTTAAATGCTCCTATTTCGGCCGGCCTAGAGTTTAATCAAACTAACTACACTAACACCAAATTTTTTGTGATTGCCAAATCTGTACTTTGATGTCATACTGAGCCATGATTTCCTTAAACAGCATTCTAGTATTAATCTCCCATTTGGGGGCCCTAAACCGACATTGAACATCTGTAGCTTGGCTGCTATAAATGTACAATGCCCGTCACTTTTTGAAAATTTAGCCAAAAACTGTAAACCAGTGGCCACCAGATCTCAAAAATATTCTCTTGATGACAAAATATTTATTCAAGCATTAGTGACAAGAATGTTAAGAGAAAGAATAATCAAAGAAAGTAGATCACCATGGAGGGCACAAGTATTAATAACCTCCTCTGATAATAATAAAAAAAGGATGGCCATAGACTACTTCCAAACTATAAATAGGTACACCCTCTTGGATACATACCCTATACCCTGTATTGATGAGATGATAAACAAGATCGCCAAATACAGAATATTTAGTACATTAGACCTAAGGAGTACTTACCATCAAGTAGCTGTAGACCCTAAAGATAAGCCTTATATAGCTTTTGAAGTCTGTGGATGACTTTATCAGTTCCAATGGATTACATTTGGGGTCACTAACAGGGTTTCTAGTTTTCAGAGGGTCCTTGATAAAATAATTCTTGAAGAAAAACTACAAGGCATAATGTGACAGTGTGTGGCTATGACTGGGCTGACCACAATCACAACCTAAAATAGTTTTTGGCAGTTGTCAAAACACTCAATCATGACAAGAGTTCTTATAGGTCAGCAGCTATCAGACTACTTGGATATATTGTGGGTAAAGGAATCAGGAAGCCAGTCCCTGAATGGCTAAAACTACCTATTCCCATCACCATAGCTGCCTTGTGACAAACCATGGGTATGTTGACTCATTATTTTCAATAGATACCCTCCTTTTCTGAAAAAATACACCCACTTATGAAAATTACCAAATTTCCTTTACCTTCTTCTGTCATTAAAGCCTTTGAGGGATTAAAAAGAAATATTGTCAACTCAGCCATCACTTTGGTGAATCCTGACATTCTCCTAGAAGTAGAGACTGATGCTTCCAACCATGTCATAGCTGTCACGTTAAGGCAATCCAGGTGATCTGTAGCTTTCTTATCCAAAATATTGTCAAAATCTGAGCACAGACATTCAGCTGTCGAAAAGGAGGCTTATGTCATAGATGAGGCACTAAAAAGTGGCAACATTCCTTAATTGGGCACTGCTTTAAATTAATCACTGACCAAAAGTCAGTCTCTTTTATGTTTAATTCCAAGATGTCAAGCAAATAAAAGATGATAAAATAGCAAGATGGAGGGTAGAGTTTTCCTGTTGGTTAGGAAAGGAAAATGCAATTGAAGAATGCTGTCAAGAATGTGTGGATCAATAAACAGCAAGATCTACAAAAATTTCATGACAGTCTCTGTTATCCAGGTATCATGAGGATGATGCATGTGGTTTGAAGCCAGAATTTGTCTTTTTCAGTTGAGGATATGAAACGAATAATAAACGGTTGTCAGATTTGGGCTCAGATAGAACCAAGGTTCTACAAACCTGAATTGGGAACCCTGTTAAAAGCTACACAGTCATTTGAGAGGCTTAGCATGGATTTTAAGGGCTCTCTTACATCTAAATCTCAAAACAAATATCAGTCGTTGATGAGTACTCATGATTCCCTTTTGCCTTTCCCTGTCCAGATGTAAGTTCAACAATAATCATATGCTGTCTTTGCTCACTGTTCTCAATATTTGGAGTGACAGTTTATATTCATACAGATCGCAGACCTCTTTTATGTCCAACCAACTAAGAAGATTCCTGTTGGTACAGGAAGTAGCTATAAGCTGGACTACTCCATACAATTCTCAAGGAAAGGGAAAGTGCAACAGATACAATGGTATTATATAGAAGTCCGTACAGTTATCACTTGAAAATAGAAACTTTTCAATTAGACATTTGAAAGATGTAATAACTGAGGCTATAAGAACACAATAGTGTACAAGAACTAATGCAACACCTCATGAAAGGTTTTTAAAATTTCCAAGGTCAAGTTCAGCTGGGATCTCCCTCCCTTTGTAGCTCTCATAGCCAGGTACTGTTTTACTTAGAAACCATGTTTGACAAAGCAAGTATGATTCTCTTGTGAGTGAAGTGGAACTGCTTGAGGTGAACTCTCCCTATGTGTGCATCCAGCACTCCAATGGGAGATAATCAAATGTTTCCCTCAGAGCAATATCTCGCTCTCTTGATAGTAATGACAACACAATACCATTGGATTCTCCTGAGGAGCAAGTCCATGATAGTGACAATTCAGAGATCAGTACCAGAATGGCTTCCTCAAAATGAGAGCATACTACCACAGACTCTGATAATCAGCTTTCAGAATCAGAGCATCACATTCCAAGAAGGAAACAAGAACAATATTAAACAAAATACATCTGATCAACTCTTCCTGTAACACCTGGAAGCCCAGATCAGCTGCTACTGAGACAATCCCAGAGAACTGTCAAGACAGCCAGTTACCTGGATGATTTTGTGTCGGACTAGGAAAAAACAAAGCCAGGGATAGTGTGGTAAGACAACCTGCTTACCTCCCCTGTCTTATGATTTGTGCCATCTTATCCAAAATAGCAAGACTCTTCAGTTACATTCAATTAAGGCACATTAAGCTGAACTAGACTCTGAGTTTTCATTACAGATACCTTTCCATTATTTCACTAACCCTTAATCTTTTTCCAGTACTTGTTGTTTGGACATTGTTCACCTTAATTCTTGTTCACTCAGTAATTGTGTTTGGTGCTTCTCTTTTTTCTTTAATCTTTGAAATTTGTAATGTAAAGTTCTTTAAAAAAAAGTTTGTCCTTTGTTAAATAAATACCAAAAATCCTATAACAGGTGACTTTTGGTAGACATTTAAAATCAAGGTATTTTCTCTAAAGATTTTCTAATGCATATTATTATTTCTTTTTTTTTTTTTTTTTTTGCTTATAGCTAAATATCAGTTATATATAAATATTATATTTATATAAGGAATTTTAGCATCTAGAGATTTTGGTACCCCTGTTAGGAGTCCTGGAACTAATCCTTTGTGGATACCAAGGAGTTGCTGTAGTTGACTTCGATAAGTGTTTTGGGGTTAAGATATTTGTCTTAAACTACAATTTAGGTTACTTGTGCTATCAAAAATGACCTTATTGTTATTAGAAAGTTTTCATATATGTCTTTAAATAAATATACTAGTTTATTTATGCTGTCAAAAATGGTAGAATATATGCTCTAAATGTGAAAAAAACTATTTTTTGTCTGAATTTCTACTATGAGGAACTATTGTCATATACATTATTATTTTATAAATAAATGAAACTAAGTTTTATAAAATTTAATCTTTATTTTAAAAAAATAAGCAAGAGCAAGTTGAATGTGTAGTATATTTTACATTAATTTTTATTATTTTTTAATTCAATTGAATTAGTAAGGATCTCTTTGATGTTTTCTGTTTGAGATTTTTAAAGAAAGTAAAAGTAAACTGAGATTGTTCCAGTTTGAAAGGGAGATTGCAACAATGTAGCCTTATAAATATAACAAATTATTATTATATTATTAAATCATTACACCATACCTACCCACCAATTACAGTATCACATCCACCCACAAATTCCTCCAAATTCTAAAATGTACAAAACCAACACAAGATATTTTAGTACCACTTGATGCTGAAAATTTATTCACAAACACCCCTGTCAAAACCATTGACATTTTCCTTAACTATGTACACAAATAATTCTATCCCACCTTCATCCATGAAACCAAATGTCCTCAAAAAATTATTACATACACGCACAACCAAAGTCCCATTCTATGACCATAATGGCAAAATCTACAATCAAACTAATTGCATTAGTATGGAAAATCCACTTGACCTGTGCTTCTCCAATTACTACATGTCCCATGATATTTAAACAGGTTAGTAAACCTAATATATATATTTGCTACATAGAGGATACTTTTATTTTAGTAAAAACAACAACAAAAGAAATAGATACTCTCATAACCACATTTGAAAAAACTTTGTCCTTAACTTTATCTAGGAACTATATCAAAAAAATAAACTCCCTTTCTTAGATTAATTAATTATCTATTACAAAAAATTTCAAACAAATAAACTTATCCTCAAAAATAACAACACACCTGCAAAATCATATCTACAAAGAATGAACATTATTTACAAGTTCAAATGCCCCTTATCAAACTAAACTCATAAATAATTACATTGGTCACACATGCCTATCCAGATGACTTACGTTACACCTATCTGGTCACTGCTCCATTAGAACTTATTTGAACACACACACAAACCTACCAGACTCCATCTGAAACATACTAGTAGAAAATACAAGCATAATCACCTCATCCACATGTAAAAAAGATTAAAAATAATGACATCCTCAATAATGAAAAAGTAAAAGCCAATACTCAGTAATATTAACTACAAACATGGCTACAATGTGCTAAATATGTTCAGAAAATAAAACATCCCTATAACTCTAGACACATACACACAACTCATACATCCAGTTAAAAAGTAAAAGTAAAATCATTCTTGATAATGGCTTAAATGCTCAGAATTATAAAACATTTTGAGAGTTTCTACATACTCTGTTCCCAGAAAAGAAAACACTTGTTCAAACAAGTTATTTTTCTTCATTTTTATGTTTAAATTAGGATTTTGAGAAAATATTCCAAGCAAGCCATGATTTTATATCTATTCATAAACCATTTTCATTTGTTTTTTCTGGGCATTACAACTGTAATAAATTAAATTCTAACTAGATTCCAATATTTGTGTTATGTGATGAAGAAATAATTATAATTAAATCAACATATCTCTGTTTATTAGGGTTTTTCAAACAGAGTGATACTGGATTCAGAAAAGGATCAAGAAAGTAATGTTCCTCTCTATTTGTTCATCTTAATCCATTGTGTGGCTGTCCAAAACCGAAAAATATCCAAACATATTCATACACATCCATACAAACACCACATTCATAATGAGGATTGGATAAAAGTGCAAATCATCCTAAATAAAAGGAAAGCAATCCCCAAATTCTATATGATATACTCCAGTATTCTAAAATGTTATAATTTGCAGGTTCTCAAGCTTAACCCATGACAAATTCCCAATATCCTGTCAGTGTTCATTCTGTTAATGCCAACAAGAAACATTATCAGTTCTGAAGTGAGATGCAACATATCCAACCAACAATGGTCTTACAATTGTGGTTGTCCATAGCTACACCTGAAAAGTTAACAGAGCTACTCTGCAGTAGCTGTTCTAAATTGAACTATTTCCCTCTCTTTGCTGTTCCAAGTCAACAAGATATAACAAAAAACCCAACAGGAAGGTCCATCCACTTGAAGATAACAAGATGTTCACAGTGTCTTGGGTAGGATAAGCTTAATCTCTAATTATACAACCTTCATTCAGCTGACAAAGTAAACAATTCCATGGTCTTGAACACAGCATCATGCCAATGCCATCAACAAACTGAAAAATTATTTCAGTAAGGCATGTACCTTGGCTTATTTTGATCCAAACAAATCAATGGCAATCTAGATAGATGGTACTCATTGCAACAAACAGGACCCTCATCATTAATGGTTGACATGCCAACAGTGATGATATTGACAGATCAACATACCACACAGTCTTCCAGTGCAAATTTGAATTGTTACTGCTACTCAATGCAAGTATCACCCTGAAAGGATATCAGATATTTCTTTCAGAGATGTACATTGGACATCAGGGGATCATGAAGGCAGCAGCTCTTTTTAAAAGGAACCTTGATTTTGGGATATGAAGTTCCTCACAGAACATGCTGTTAAAATGTTATGATGCCTGCAAATCTCCTCACCACCTTTACAAGAGAATCCCTCAAAATGTCTCCTCTCCTCTCATCTCCCTTAACAGAAGTCAGTGTTGATAATTGGGGCATATCACAAAAATGGAAAATGTATCTGATCACAAATAAAATGGATTATTGTTATTCTTGACTCCCTGAATTCAGCTCATATGCTTTATATACTAGTTTTAAACACAGGAAGATATGGTCTAAAACCAATCTCAAAACATGATATTTTATACAAATATAGAGAGAGCTATCAGTTTTACAGATACTAAAGTACTGAACTTGCTACATGAATTATTCATTATCCTCCTTGATTAAAGAACAATTCTCCATTCCACAACTGATATTCTTCCAGTTTCAGTCCTCTTTGAATGAAACCTGAAGAACCTTCAAGTGCCCAGTTCCACATAAATTGACTCTAACGTCAAGTTGTGTGTGATGTCAATGACAGAATGAAATGGTATACTGATAACAAGGTATATATCAGACCCAACAATCTTCCCATTGATATATCAGTGGCAGTTACACAGCAGAAATGATCTATTGTCACCTCCAGATGAGAGTGCATTAACTTGACTCTAACGATGAGGATTATATTAGCTGTCCATCATCAGTAACTTGCAAAGACAACATACAAACAGCACAAGACAGAATACTACACATACACACTAAGATACTCTCATTAGGAGAAACCTGTTTCATAAAAACTAAAAGACTAGAGACTACAGTGATATAAATCCATTTTAATTTCTAAACCATAACCTCTCTATATTCCAAGTTCTGTTCAAACTTTAAAACAAAAAAAAAACAATGATTGAAAAAATAGAAAAGTAAAACCTAAGTAATAATAAAAGGAAAATAGAATATAAAAAAATTACATTACTTCCATTTTTAGCTATAGTTCTACTAAGGAATTTCTCAGACTTCTTACAAAGATCTGCTTGCTTGCCAAACTGATTTTTTATTGATTCTTTATTTCTGTCCAGTCTTTAAATTCAAAGAGGAGGAGTGATGTAATGTACAGCTTATTGTAATTGAAGGGCAGTAACTGCTCCTTGTTTATTAAGCAATTCTGGTCAGGATGTTAGTTGCTTGGGGATCAGAAAAGCATCAAGGATAAAAAAAGTAATGACTTTCTCTATTCATTTTAATCCATAGCATGTCTGTCCAATATGGAAGCACCTTTAAGTATATACATACAAACACCACATGTCATTAAATTTAGTCTATAATTTCAAGTTGGATAAAGGCGTTAGTTAGATCCAGTGACAGGACCCAAAGAGTGTGAGTTCAATACTTGGTTAAGGCGGTGGAGAACTTGGAGAGGGGAATTAACAGGAGATAACTGACAACTGACATCCATTAGACATGGCATGTAGAACTAGAAAGTCTACTCCAGTGAGAAAAATAAAGGGTTCAGTTAAACATTCTAACTGCCTGAAGAAGGCCAGGGTGTACAATGGCCAAAATGTGATAAATATGGCAACAAAGGTGAGGATGATAGTTTGAACAATGTAAATAGTGTTATTCCTTATATTATAATTTAAGTAGTATTTTTATTAAAGAAATATGATTATATTTCATCATTTCAAGAATTGTTAAAGCTATTGACTTCTGTATCACTCTTCAGATGTACAATCTATCCACAGTATTTACAATCAGACTATTGTTCTAATTTATGTTATTATTATTATTATTATTATTATTATTATTATGTAATCTGGTTTACATCAGGGTTTCTCCACCTAGGTAACCTTCAGGGAATTTTTGAACTGAACTTTTTATTTAATCTATAGGGATAGATTGTTCTTGTTCCACTGTCCATGATATCACTTTTTGTTCTTATTTAGTACTGCTTAATTATTGCTTGCCTTTTTTCACTGAATCTGTACTACCTGCCTAGAGATTTAACTTACAACTACGTCACTAAATTTGCAAACCAATGCTTTAATCCACTCAGTTATTATCTTATGGGACAATTCTGAGTCTAGAACTTTGAGCCATAAACTTACTCTGCTAACTGCTGATGTAGCTTGTCATGTTTAGCTGAATTTCATCAAAGCTTCTCTTTTCCTAATTCAAACAGAAATATACAATCTGTATGGAAACAAGTTTGACATGATAGTTTTACATAATAATCAGTATATTTACAACAATTTATCATATTTTATGGCATATAACCTTCTCACTTTACATTTATTATTGCAGTATAATGGAGTTAGACTGGGTATAAGTACTGGTGGTTTATGGTGACAAGCTACACATTAGCCTACAAAATTTTAACTTCACATATAAACCTGGGAGATATTTTTCTCCTAAGAAAACATATAGGGTCTTATATATCATAGGATAAAATACTGTTTTACATTGTGTGTGGACAATGGATGAAAAAATGAAAATGGCCACTCTGTCTTTTCATATGGATTGTGCACCTATGAAAACATTGTTATGGTAACAGCTGGAAGATCGTGGTAACAACATAAGTAATAAAAAGAATAAGATCTTTACTTCAAACACCTCTATGGATAACATATCCCAAAATAACAGAAATTATAATATGGTTATATGATATATTATTCCTATTATATCATAAATATTATTATCACATAATTATAAAAAAATTATTAAATGTTACAATAAGTAATATAATGTTTTAGTATAATAATATTGTTACTACAACCATCATCACTGCTACTGAATCCAAAAGTTTTTCTATAACAGGACATCAGGAATACCATGTGAGATAGAGATAAAAAATAATATAGAATCATAGGGTCATAGGCATTTCTTGAGACATGAATATTATTAGGTAAAAAGGTTTATAAAAGCTCAGTAGAAGCTATCAGTGAAAGAATTAATGCAGGATTATGTTTAGAAAAACAAAAAGATGACAATGTTTAACCTTTGTGCCCACAAAAAATGGTGTGTTAAAATTATGCTTATTCCTTTGACACCAATTTTGCTGTATACAGTTTTGACTCCCTCAGTAATGTTTATCTGCAAGATTATGAAAATTGTGAACCAAATACAATATTTATTATTTACCATTTATAAAGGAATAAATAAAAAATTACAAAATTATCAAAATATGCAAAGCAGCTACACTGCAGTATTTATTATTTACCATTTTATAAATAACTATGAAAACCAGTTTTTTATTCATAATTTTATAAAATATCAATGAACTATAAAACAAGCTTTGGAGGAGGGTGAGATATAAAGACATAAGTGTTGGTTTATAATTATGCACTGATAAGAAATGCTGAAGAACATTGAAGTTTCACATTTTTTAATTTAAAAATTGTTTTAGACATATCTAGTATATATGTAGTCAAGCCAATTTAATTCATTTTCCTTATACTTTTGTTTTTATCCCTTTTATTGTTAAGTATCCCACATTGTGATAATAGAAGATCTGCTAAAAAAGAGGAAATGTTGTAAGAACCTGATTGCAAATGTAATCAGAGAGTTTCTATACACTATTGCCTTAGTAAGTTGTTTTCCCTTTTAATTAAACCAATATTTTATTTTAAACTGAAATTATGGTCAAACTCATTACAGTGAATAACTAATGTTACTGACTGTGTCATTTTGTAAAAGATCCCTTTTGTGTTCATATATTTTATTTAAATTTTAGAAGTCTAGTATAAACTTTAAACTTGGATATCTGTCTGATTAAAATTAGTGTTACTGTCACTAGGAACTAACTACTAATATGTACCCAAAATAGATATTGGTGAGAATTAACATTACTAGTCATTTTAGTAAAAAATAATTGATTATGAGTTATTGTAGAGGTGCACCCGTGTATGTAACAATGACATTGTTGATACAAATAATTAAAAGGTGACACTTGTATCTAACATGAGCTTAAATTCTGACTTTTGATTCTGATATGAAATTTGTTGTATTGTATTTGAATAAATATATTAGTATTGTTTTATATTTATATCTATCTCCCTCTTTTAATTAATTTCTTATATGGTTACAAAACAATATTTATTGTATAATGACACTAGTTATTTTCTTGATAAGTTTTACATAAACAGTCTTGTTTGTTATACTTTGGGTATTTTTTTATTTAATTTGGTGAATATACAGTACTTAGTTTTATTGCATCAGAGAGAAATTCAAATACATTACCAACTAAACCAAAGTTCAAAATTGTTTGTGCCTATTCAGAAACTATAAAAAAAGCTATAATTTTTGTAAAACTCACCTGAGGTGAATAATGATTAATATTTGTTTCATTGTTTTAAATCTGTCATCTTTTGTCTTTATAAATATTCATAAACATTTTATAGCAAAGTTTAACCTTTGGACTCACAAAAAGGGTGTGTCAAAAGATAGTTTTCCTATTGACACTACCATTACTGTATAATCCCTCAACATGTTTATTGTTTTAAAAATGCTATGTTTAGAATAATAATAAAAAAAATGTTACATGCTGTTTAGTTGTTAGATTGTTCATTTACAAAATTAATTTTATATTTACAAAATTATCAAAATGTGAACCATCTAAATATCATTTACCATTTTATAAAGAAAATAAATATGAAAACATATTTTTATTCATAAATTTATAAACATTTACAAAATTATTAAAATATGTGGATTAACTATAATGAAATATTTATTATTTATCATTTCATAATGATTTATTATTTCCTGTTTTAGGAAGAAATAAATATGAAAAGAGATTTTTTATTCATAAAATCATAAAAATGTTTGTGAACAAGAAAATTTAAATAAACACATAATGATGAGTAACTGTAATTATGAATTTTAAATAAATTAATTTTCTGAGCATTTCTTTCATTTACTCTCATGACATAAATTTACTAAAATTGGTTAAGCATCTCTTCCTCTGAGCCTCAAATAATATTTTAATTTTACATTTTAGGTTAAACTACAAACACTCAATATTTTGAGCATGTATCTCCCTACAAGGTTTTCTTTGTCTATAATTACAGAATGTCTGTAATTTTTACTGGATATTTCTATTGATTATGAATCTTTGATTCTATATCATGTTTATAAACAAAGTAATCTGAGATACAAAATAATCTGAGAAGAAAATGTATAATGACTGGAAAAACTATATTTATTTAAATTTTCTTGTTGTATAGCTCACTGACATTTTTGACTAAAAAGATTTATTTTCATATTTCTTTATAAAATGGTAAATAATAAATATTGCATTGTAGTTGGGTTACATATTTTCTATAATCTTGTAAATATAAAATTAATCTTGTAAATAAATAATCTAATAACTAACTAGTGTGAAAGATTCTTGTTTCTATTAAAAGTTAAAACATAGCTTTTTAAAACAATAAACATTGCTGATGGAGTGAAGAGACAATACAGTAATAGTAATATCAATAGAAAAAATGGGTTTGAAGTTTAAATTTTGCCCAATTAGAATGAGCTCATGTAAATGGTCTTTTGAAAGGAGTAGAAGTTTATCCCTTGCTTCCTGTTTAGGATTGGGTTTCTGGTTCCTTCTAAAATCTTTTCATTTGCTTTTACTGCCAGTAACCCTTTGTGTCTTAGTGGCATTATCAACTTGCATTGGGTGAATTGATAACAAAAAGAAAAAAAAACTTGTGGAATTATTATTATATTAACACCAGCTGTAGGAATTTTATATTGTCAATTTGAAGTTAGCAAATTCATTTTTATCAATACAAGATCTTAACATAGGCAGAACTATTTATAACTGTATATAAAATTGTAGAAAATTTATTTTTTCTAAATTTTCAGCCCTATGAAAAGTCATTAATTGTGAAAAATATTTCTCTTCTCCCTTGTTATACTTCTCTGTTCAACTCTAACTGAAACTATTATTTTAGCAAAGTTGCTTTGGCTAGAGAAAAAAAATATAACAAGTTACTAGATACCAATTCAATTTTATTATTTTATATTTTTAAAAATAATACTTAAATGATGTTGAGATGGCAGTTAGTATTTACCTGCTTCTTCACTTGGTAGGATGTGACACAAGGTCTGTTTAATACAGAGTACTCATACATGTACATATGGGCCAAGGTCAAAAATTGCCTAGTCTATCATATCAATCCACCCTCTTTAGTGCAATGAAGGAAGTACTGCCGGATGGCTGTGAAACTTTATATGAACTCACTTCCTATTTATAGAATTTGTATTTAGAAATAATTAAAGGGATATAATCTGTAATAAGTTGAAGAATTACATTTAAAATTTAAAGTTAGCTTTATTTGTACTCCTGCTAATCTCTAATCAGCAGGAGCCTAGTATTAAATTATATTTGAACCTACATGCTTAAAATTTAGAAAAATATTATTTTTAATAAGGTGTGGAAATATTCAATTCATGATAATAGAGAAAAATAAAAATAAATGAAATGATTAAATTAAAAAATTTCTATGAAATATATTTATTTAGTAAAAGCATTAATTTTGTATAAAATATTGCAAAAGCTATCACTATTTCATAGGTATCATTATTTCATTTACTAATTAGTAATCTTTTAATTTTTTCCTCTTTCAATGTTGATGATTTTCTTTTTAGGTTTTGTAACAAACACAAAATATACAAAAATATTGATCATTATTATTGGGGTGAATGCAAATGTTGACCACTCTATCATTATTTTGTTGGTGTCACATTGATGTAGTCAATGGAAATTCTGTTCTAGATGCATGGGATTGACAAGACACTTCACAATTCAAGATTATTATTATTAATTTGCAAATTGGTCTTAAAATTATTTTATTCCCCAAGTTAAGTCTCATTAAAATATTTAATTTTCGCTGTTTTACGATAAACAAGCATGAAGAAATTGATATTATGTAATTTCTTTATTTATTTTTTTTTTTTAGATAATTATATAAGGGAAACTACTCTATAATTAGTATTAATATACCTAGAGTTGTCTCCCTTGAAATCTCAGCTCTTTATAATATGCATTATTAAAGTGAATAGGTTGTTTTGAAGCTCTTAGATAACATATCAGGTTAGGATAAATTTAATTTTTGAACCACAAACTTTAAACCATAATAATGTGGTTTGAACAAAACATTATTATTCAAATAATGTTGCGACTGTAAAAGTAAATTTATTCCATTACAATAAAAACACAGGAATTGGTAAATTAGTAGAAAGAATTATTTACCAATTCAACACTGCATTGTCATTTATATACTTAATTTAGTTTGGGAAAGGTTGAGATGAGGACAAATTTGTCAACTTAAAGAAAGTGACATTTCTAGTTATTGTACAGAATCTACTTGTCATCAACCGTCAGCATATAATCAAGAAAATCATTTTTGAAATGAAAAATCAAATTATATCAAGTATGAAACTATACAAATTACTGATCATCTGTCAATCCCTGGGCTACTCACTTTACAGTTTTAGATGAATATTTCAGTAAATAGCACTACTGCAAATACACCCATATATATCAATATAATATTAATAAATTTTCAAATACTAAGTTTATAATTTCAATTATATTATGCTTATACTAATTATTTGAAAATTTTGTAAAGGATTAAATTTAAATCAAAATATATAAAAATAGTATTATAAAAACAATTAAATATAGAAGAAAATTCCACATATAGAAAACATGTAACCGAGAGAGAAATATTTATATATAGAAGGAAATTCCACATCTTGAAAACAATTTCACATATAAAAAACAATTTTACATATAGGGAAGATGTCAAAATAGAAAAAAATTCACATATAAAAATATAAATGAAAGAGAGGAGTGCAAGTTTGAAAATTTATTAATATTATATTGATAAATGAGATTGGTTATATTTAAATGAAATTAATATATTAATAATTAAATTCTTTTAATGGAACTTTTACTATATAGTTAAAGATATGGTATTTTTTATAAAAGTATTAATTTTAAATTCTTACTCCCATTCTATAATAATTTTAAGCTCCTCTCTAAAATGTTTCATATCCTTTTTTATGTTCATTCTTCTTCCTTGCACAGGTGTTGATAGGTTAAATTTATGCCAGTGTCCATTTTCAACTGTCACATTTTATCTGTACTTGACTCCACCACAGTAACCTTAGGTCACTTAACCTTCTTTATCTATATAAGTCCCTCCTATAGGCTAATTCTTACTCCCTCTCCTTTTATTCTTTCCTTTTTCTTTTCCTTGCCTTTCAAATTTCCTGTGAAGAAACGTTTTATTCATTTTAGTAAATGTATTTGCATTGATAGGTCCAGGGAAAAATTACTCTCCCATGGACGAAATGATCATTTGTATGAGGTAAATCATTTGGATCTCATTAACTGTAATATATATATATATATATATATATATATATATATATATATACACACACACACACACACACAGAGGATAAAAGCAACTTTGTAGTTAATCAATGTGATTAAAAGACTATCAATATCTCCATGTTTATTGTCCACAAAGAAACAATCTACTCGCATCCACCATATTGGCAATACAATGAATTTTATATTAACTATACTTGTCTTCTTTTTCTTACTTGTTTCATTTGTTCTCTTGTACAGTGAATCAATTTTGGATTAACAAAGAAGAAAGACTGGCTGCATGTAGCTGCTTATATAACATTTATTCCAAATAACCTAATTTACAGAAATGTATAAAAGGAAACTGGTATGAAGTAATTTTTTAAATAGAAAACTGACTGCTTCATAAAAAAAATTTGTTTTGAGTGGAAATAATATACTGAATTTCAAGAATTCATAATAAATAAACAAAAAGAAACATGTTTTAAACTTGGTCAAATAAAGTACATGGATAAAATTCTAGTAATATTTATTGTACCATTTAACATTTTTTTCTTAATATTCCCTATTGACATAGTAATTGTTTGGTTTTCAGTGTTTTTTACTTATTTGTTGGATATGCGGGTTAGTATTTATAACAACAAGCTGTATTAATTAATGGGCAAGACAGGGCAAACACATATGTCACTTAAGAAATGTGTAAGTGCATATTCAGCAATGCCTGTGACATCTTAGAAAGTGGCATATGGGGTGGTGTGTGTGTTGATATTGTGGACTCTTCTAATTTTCTAACCTTCTCCAACCTTAAAAAAAGCATAATCCATATTATACGCCTACGCGCAGATAACGCTCAACCAGTAAAAATGCAAAGAATCGAATCAAGCAATTCTATTGGTAGATCGCCTCCCAAAGCAAGAATTGCGCCAAAATATCTTGAGCCACTTTCGAAAACCCAAAAGGTTATAAAAGGAGAAAAGACAACCCCAGTCAGTCAGTCTAGCGAACTCGCCGATCGATTGCCTAATTAATCCACGACATTCAAAAACAGAATTTTACCGCGCATTTTGACGAACTTCAACTGACTCACCTGAAACACTCAACGAACAACTATCGAAACTTTGAACAATATTTCTTATGCACATTGATTTATTCATTACTAAAAATAAGAAATACAAATCACGAAAACAAACACAGACACGTTCAAAGGTAGACTACTTTAGCAAACTTTACCAAAAAAACTCTTATTATATATTTCAACACAAACACAAAATAACAAACATAACGACACAGAGACATCCAACATTTCAGCAACATATACAATTAACGCACGCAACAATACAAATATTAACCTTGTTTGTAAATATGTAATTGTATATAAATGTTTTATTTGTTTCGATCTATAAATGTCTCGTTTTTACTTTGTTTGAAATCTCATGTTTGTTATATATTTGTTTGGGACAAGGTTTAGACGCACAACCGATCCGAACAAAATCCTTCTGATTAATTAAATGAACCAAAAGTCCCAACAAAATTTGGTGACCTTCCGACGTGAGTGAACATGCAACAAGAGTGACGAACTTGTTGACGTACTTCAGACCAACAAAATTGGTAACCTCGACGTTTCAAGCAAACAACACCAACAAAATTGATAAACAGACGTGCGTAACAAAGATTGGTAACCCCGGTAACGGATAAAGTATTTCAACACTACAGATGGCAGAACCAACAACCGTATCAGAAACAGCCATCAAACTCGAGATGCCCGCCTTCAATGCAAATGTGCAAACGTGGTTCCTTCAGCTTGATGCGATATTCCAAGCTAGGCGCATAACTTCTCAGCAGTCAAAATTTGCAGCAGTCGTGGAGAAGCTACCGGCAGAAATAGCAGCCGAAGTAGCTGATATACTAACTTCAGTCCCAGTTGAAAAACCATACGAAATCCTAAAAGAAGCGATATTGCATAGATCAGGTTTTTCGGAGGAGAAAAGAATACGTGAACTCCTGTCCAATGTCACAACCGAAGATGCCAAACCTTCACAGTTACTTGAAGGATGCAGCAGTTGTTAGGCGAAAATGACATATCGACCACAGTATTCAAACAAATGTGGCTGGACAAGCTACCGCCAGAGGTTGTACGAATTCTAGCCGCATTAGCAGAAGATGTAGACATCCAGAAACTAGCGATAATTGCAGACAAAATAACAGACACAGCGCCAATTAAACACATATCCGCAACGAACACACGAGATGGCCTCATGCCAGACATAGACCGGCAAATTCAAAAGTTATCAACAGAGTTGCAAGATATATCTATACAGCTGCGCGAACTACAAAATGCTCATCTAAGCCGACATGATAATCAATATACCAAGCTTAAATAAACAACGCTGGAGATCAAATTCTCGACACAGATACAAACGACAACGAAACGAATACCAAAATGAAAAAATGTTGGTATCATGAAACTTTTGGCACGCAAGCTAACAAGTGCAGACAACCATGTGCGTATAAGAAATCACCAACCGCCAAACAGCAGGGAAACGGACATCCTGGCACCCAGTAGAGACGTTGGATGCCAGGCAACTCAAGACTAACCGTCTCTTCTATATTTACGATAAATCCAGCGGATTAAACTTTTGGTAGACACCGTGCCCAAATCAGTGTTATACCACAGACGAAGTGCAGCAAACAACTTCTAATAAAAACACAACATTAAAACTACAAGCCGCGAATGGCACGCCTATTGCTACTTATGGTGAAAAGACCTGACGTTAGACATAGGTCTAAGGAGAGATCTAACGTGGACATTCATAATTGCTGATGTTTCGATGCCCATACTAGGAGCGGACTTCCTAACACATTATGCATTGTCAGTAGAACTAGCATCCCAAACACTAACTGACACCAATACAAAATATAAAACGCTGCGGTTTCATCTCTAAACATTCAACGATTGGACTGACGAATATTATACCAATAGCTAATGGCTACGGTGAGATAATACGTCAGTATCAGACACTGTTAACACCGTCGTCACGAAATGAACCCGTTAGACATCATGCTAAACACAGCATTAAAACAACTGGTTCCCCAGTTTATTCCCAACCACGTAGGCTTCATCCCGCCAAATTGAAAATCGCAAGAGATGAGTTCGACAATATGCTCAGACTGGGAATAATACGCCCTTCAAAAAGCCCTTATGCCAGCCCTCTACACATGGTTACAAAAAGCAGATTCAGTCAGTTGGCGTCCATGCGGAGATTATAGGTTGTTGAACGCCCAGACCATTCGGACAAATATCCTATCCCGCACATAAAAGATTTTTGCGCTATCATTAGAAGGTGCTACAGTCTTCACTAAACTAGACCTCAAAAAGGCTTACTATCAGATACCAATCGAGGAAGACGACATACAAAAGACTGCGATCACCACTCCATTCGGACTATTTGAATTCACAAGAATGCCCTTTGGTTTTTAAACGCCGCACAGTCATTCCAAAGATTAATAGACGAGGTGTTACGTGGTATGCGTACACATACGCGTATATTGACGATGTTTTAATTGCAAGTAAATCACATGTTGAACACAAGGAACATTTGCATGCAGTTCTAAAACGTTTACAACATTATGGTTTAAAATTAAACATTGACAAATGTATATTTGCGGTACCACAGCTAACCTTTCTTGGACATGTAATAGACCAACAAGGATTGTCTCCCTTGGATCACAAGATCAAAGCAATAACAAATTATCCCACACCTTCCACAATGAAGCAATTACGGAGATTCTTAGGAATGATAAACTACTACCGACAATTCATACTGAACTGTGCAACTATAATATTGCCATTGACGGACATGCTATCGCAACGAAAGAAAAAGAACTCGCAAATCGTACTATCGAAAGACGAATTAAAATCTTTTAACGATGCAAAAGACGCGTTGCAAAAATGTACAAAATTGTCGTATATTAATCCATCCGAAAATTCCAAACTAACACTCACGACAGATGCATCGGCTGACACAATTGGAGCAGTACTACACCAGATTACTAACGATGTAGAGAAACCACTATCATTTTTCTCGATAAAGTTAAACACTACCCAGAGGAAATATAGTACGTTCTCAAGAGAATTATTGGCAGTATACCTAGCAATACGACATTTTAGACACATTCTAGAAGGAAGAAATTTCGTAGTCTTCACCGACCATAAACCACTTACATATGCATTACATGCAAAGGCTGACAAATTAAATCCACGAGACCTAAGACATTTAGATTACATCAGCCAGTACACAGCAGATATCCGATACGTAAAAGGTCAGAATAACACAGTAGCGGACGCATTGTCCAGAACTACGCTCAACGCACTACAATCACAACCACTAAACTTTGACACTCTCGCTGAGGAACAAGCAAACGACAACGAATTACCGTCTGTACAAAAAGATACCTCACTTCAAATTGAAAAAAAGACCTTTACCCTTTACTAATGAACTCGTGTATTGTGACGTTTCCACAGGTAATCCTCGACCGTACTTACCTTTGTCACGAAGAAAATCAATTTTCGATCATTTCCATTCACCAGCTCACCCTGGAGCGAAGGCTACGCTGCGGACCATAGCTGACAGATACGTCTGGCCCGGTATGTCTTCGGACGTGAAACAGTGGTCTCAAGACGCGCCAACGTTGCCAGGCAACGAAAATACACTGACATACCAAAGCACCATCGTCGACCTTCGCGACACCAGATGGACGATTTACGCACATACACGCAGACTTAGTCGGTCCACTCGAAAAAATTAATGGACACGAGTACATTCTAACGATCATTGACCGCTTTTACGCGATGGCCAGTTGCGATACCACTAACATCAATAACGGCAGAAACAGTGGCTAACGCAATTTTCAACAACTGGATTTCTATATTTGGATGCCCTGCAGTTATCACAACTGACAGAGGTCCCCAATTTCAATCAACGCTATTCAACGAATTTGTCAACATTTTAGGCATAAAACACATCTCTACCACCGCATACCACCCATGCAGCAACGGAATAGTGGAGAGATTCCATAGACAGCTCAAGTACGCATTAACAGCGTCTACCAGTGCTCAAACGCGTGGGTAGATAAGCTACCATTTGTGATGCTTGCGCTGCCAGAAATACAATAAAACTGGATCTCAAATGCACCAGTGCAGAATTAGTTTTGGGAAAGCAACAACGCTGCCTGGACAGATATTTCACAACGAGACGACATCTACACCAACGAATTACTTTGTGGCAGACCTAAAAAAGAAGATGATGGACGTTATATATACACCCACGAGAGCGTATAAAAAACCTTTCTACGTGCCAGCAGATCTACATTCAGCAGAATATGTTTTCCTGAGGCGCGACACTGTACGGAAACCATTAACGCCCAACTACACAGGTCCACACCCGGTAATATCTAAAACACCCAAATTCTTCATAATTGATATCGCCGGTAAACAGAACACCGTCAGTATAGACCGTCTCAAACCAGCATATCTGCAATCCGACGACACAGATCGAACAATAACGAAACCGACGACAACAGAACAAACAGAAACGCAAACAACTGCTGATACGACCGAATCAACACAGTCTACCCGTACAAAATCAGGAAGGAATGTTCACTGGCCAACCAAGTACCGAACCTACATTACATATTAATGCTCATTCACCAAGGCATTAATCTGGGGGAGGTATTGTGGACTCTTCTAATTTTCTAACCTTCTCCAACCTTAAAAAAGCATAATCCATATTATACGCCTACGCGCAGATAACGCTCAACCAGTAAAAATGCAAAGAATCGAATCAAGCAATTCTATTGGTAGATCGCCTCCCAAAGCAAGAATTGCGCCAAAATATCTTGAGCCACTTTCGAAAACCCAAAAGGTTATAAAAAGGAGAAAAGACAACCCCAGTCAGTCAGTCTAGCGAACTCGCCGATCGATTGCCTAATTAATCCACGACATTCAAAAAAACAGAATTTTACCGCGCATTTTTGATTTAACTTCAACTGACTCACCTGAAACACTCAACGAACAACTATCGAAACTTTGAACAATATTTCTTATGCACATTGATTTATTCATTACTAAAAATAAGAAATACAAATCACGAAAACAAACACAGACACGTTCAAAGGTAGACTACTTTAGCAAACTTTACCAAAAAACTCTTATTATATATTTCAACACAAACACAAAATAACAAACATAACGACACAGAGACATCCAACATTTCAGCAACATATACAATTAACACACGCAACAATACAAATATTAACCTTGTTTGTAAATATGTAATTGTATATAAATGTTTTATTTGTTTCGATCTATAAATGTCTTGTTTTTACTTTGTTTGAAATCTCATGTTTGTTATATATTTGTTTGGGACAAGGTTTAGACGCACAACCGATCTGAACAAAATCCTTCTGATTAATTAAATGAACCAAAAGTCCCAACAATATATAACATCGTATTTTTGATTGTGTATGGTAGAGTGAATATATTTTTTTATTATTCCATGTATTTTATTGGGGAAGGATTATTTAATGACCATGTAAGTAGTGTTTTGTAATGTGGGGGTACTTGATGTGGTTAATGGTTCATTGTGTGATGTGGTGTTTGGTAGAATATTTTTCTAATCAATGTCAAAGTTTGGTTTTGTTTCTAGAAGTTCATTTGTTTTGAGAATGTACCACCTGTTTTATACTGTTTTATTATTTTCCTCTGTTACAATCAAGTAGGAATATAGTTGAACCACTTTCTTTATTACTTTTCCTTTTTTAAGACAATGGTTCATGAACCTAATTCTAACTTTATCATTTGGTTTAAGTTCAAACAATTCACACATGTAATATAATTTTTTTGTTGTTTGTTGTTTAATATAATTTTTGTTTTATTTTATGTTTGAAAGATTTGTTCATAAAGTTCTGTTCATTGTTTAGTGTGGGGAAGAGATTCCTTTTGTAATGGTGTAGTGCTAATGCTTAGAATGCTAAGTGTGGATCTTCATTATTTTTCATTGCATTTTAAAGAGCCTTTCTTACTGTCTGAATGTTCTTTTCTATGATGCCATTAGCTCAAGGATAATTTGAAGTAGTTATTATATACTTAAAGTCCTATTCTTTTGGAAATGCATTAAAATTTATTAATTTTTACTCTGGTCTATTGTCCAAAGAGTAGGAATTAGAGAATTGTAATAATCTTGATGAGTTTAAGGAGGTACAGAACAATGGTTAAAAGACACCATCAACATGTCAGATAGTGACAGAAAAGTTTTATCTGAAAGAAAGAAGTTAATAAAAGCAAGATTATTTGTAAAAGGTTTTGAAGAAGAGAAGATTAAGTCAGATTCTCCAACAATTCATATGAACCTCATCTTGAAATTGAGACTTCAGTGTAAAAGATGACTTTACTAAGCTGGGTTTGTAAGCAATCTGAGTTGAATCAAGCTCTGTTTAGATGATATAACAATGGGAAATTAAAAGACATATTTGTGATGCATGTGGACAATTTCCTATTTGCTGGAACTGATGATTTCAACAGGAGTATCAATGATCCCATTGCAAGAAAATATAAGATTGGTAAAACACTAATAGAGAATTTCCATTATGTTGGTTTGAATGTATCACAAGATAAAAATAATGCAATTCAAGTAAATCAGAATGAATATGCCACAGAAATGCAGGAAATTACAGTTACTGTGAGCAGAAAAAGATTTACAAAACATTCACATTAAACAAGAATGGAATGCAAACCTTATGTGCTACAGCTGGTCAATTAAATTGGCTAGCCACACAAACATGACCACATTTGAGTGATGATGCATCTAACAGTTGAACAATTACTTACAATTCTTGCCAAGCTAAACAGGCTCAAATGAATATTTGCTTTCCAAGCCTTGGTAGCTTCAAAGAATGGAGAATGGATGTCTTCTGTGATGTTTCTGGGATTTCAAGTACACAGGGTTACATGATATTACTTAATGTTCAACAGCAGAGTTGCCCACTATTTTAAATATTAAGCTAGATTAAAGACCAGTTTTGTGTAAGTATAACAGGAATATCAGTCACATTTGATATACCAATGATTATAGACATGAAATATTGCACAAAGCCAAAATTAGAAAATGGGAAAGGCTGTAGCTATGCACATTCACTGATCCAAACATACTTTTAATAATCCTTTCATCATAATATCTCATTTATGCAAAACACATACTGTTATATTCCGTGCTAATAGGAATATGGAATGGACAAACATGGTGGATAAATAGTAACAGGTTTATTGTAGAAACCAGTACACCAAGCAAGGAAGTAATAGTTATGCGCACAGCCATTGCAAGTCAGTACAGTTGTGTGCATGCTGCTATTGGAAGGCCACTAGTCTCACAGATCCCAGCTCGACTATCCTGTCTGCTGTCCTCATAGATATTTATAGATGGTTGCCACCTATAGTGCTGCCACTAATGGGGGTGGCAGGTTATTCCATCACATCACATACATAGCACAATCACAATCACCAAAACTCCAATTCTCTCCATGAAATCATAACCTAATACTCTCCATGAAATCATAACCTAATACTCTCCATGAAATCATAACCTAATACATGGGGAAAGGAGTATCAAAATATGCATTATTTTGATTTATATAAGGATGAAAAATATAGAAAGAAAAATGCATGGCAGAAAAGCAAGTTAGCTGTGCAAAAAGATATGGTGGAATAGTGTAAAAAAATAAAATAAATGCAAAAAATAAAAACAAAATGAAATATTCCGACCATACCAGAGAATTATGCCTTCTATCACCTAAAAGAGGTGTAGCAGGAGCAATGAAAACAGAAAATGTGGGGGACTAAAAAAAAAAAAAAAAAAGAAGTGGCCAATGACCATTCACACTCTAGCTAAGAAAAACGAAAAGCAAAAAACTGCTACTCTAACCTAACTGGGTTGGGAAGGCATGTCTTTCATGGAATAACACATCCTTCAACTCACTTGCACCAGTAGTTCAACAGTCATCAACCTTTCAGCAAAGTCCTCAGGAAAAAATATTTTCTTCTCTACTCTGATCTTGCCCTTCAGCTGATGCTTGAAGAACACACCCAGGCAATGGGATGAGTGAGGCAATGCCCCATGAACTTTATTAATTTTTGTCGTCCATATCACCATCTGCACCATTGCTAGCAAGAACAGAAACACATAGTGCTTCCTCTTATTCAGCAATGAACTCACATTGCTACAAACAAAACTGGCATCCAGGACAAAGAATTGTCCATGCAGTATGCAGGCCATGTAGCCTTTAATAAATTGGCATAGCATGTGTACAACCAGTCAGTGAAAGAAAGCATGCTCAATAGACTCCTCCATTTCACTGCACTGGATGCATTCTGGTGAAACAATCTGTCCTACTGCAAAAGATGTTTTGCCAATTCAGAGTGCATTCTGAATTATCATCTAGTGGTTGAAGAGAATTTTCAGCAAGGAGACAAACATCTGCAACAATCTCATGTACACTTCATAGGACAAACAACCAACCTTCTTCAACACTTCCCAAATTTCTTTGTTGATTCACACTGGGCTCACTGGGGAAAAGGTTCTGAAAGTGATCATGAAATTCCCTGCATCCCCCTTGTCAAGGTTCTCCCATTCGACGATATGCCATGTGTGACATACCAATCAAAGCATGCATAACCTGCCTGCTGGGTTTGCAAATGTAAGTGAACAAGTCACATCCAAAGACTGACTTACTATCCAAGAAACACCCTTCAAATGGCTATCAAAGTATGCTGAGAAGAGGTAGAATCTCCTCAACAGTACACCTACATAGTCACTTGCAATAAAGTCTATCTCTTGAATATAACAGATATTCCCACTGAGGTGTTGGAGATCACAAGTAAGTTGAGCCTTTTTCAACTTGAACTTCATCTCTCAGCTATTCAGACTTCAGATATAGGGACTCTTCCAGAACAGTGTTTCAACTGTTTACAATTTTTCTCAAATATGGCCAATGGTATAGACATCTTGATGGCTTGCTTTGCCTTTTCCAGGACTGCCCATATTTGGTGTGTGTTTGGACCAACACATACTACAAATTCTTTGTGCCCTCATTGCTTTTCTTTCCAGGGTTTATTGTCTGGAAATTATTCAGGACCCTTAGACATTGGGACTGTAAATTCTTTTTGCCCAGTATGTCTTGATCCACATGGCAAATGTCTTTCCCTGAGTGATGATCCTTTTTTGGTTCTATGAGTATCTCCTCTTCTGAAGTCCCAATTAAGGAATTCTGCAGTCTTTTGTCTGTGTTGGTGGCTGTTGTGGCATTAGTATTTGAGGAGGTGGTGGTAGCTACAAATTGGGTGTTGGGCTGCATAAGGCAGAGGATGAATTGTTTTTACCTTAGTGGGAGAGGGATTTGGGAATTGACACAGTTGAGGGATGGGTTTGATGGATTTTTCTCTTGTTTGGTCATGTTACTTTTTGAAGAAGAAGGTGACAAAAATGATTTATCTTTGGAGGAAGACCTTCTATTGGAGGAGGCAGCTCTTCACTGGACATTCTTCTGAGTTTCTGTCCAGTTTCTTTTTCACTTGTACCAAAATATCTCTTTTCTGTTTTGTTGAACTGGCCCAGGTTCCTTTTTTTTTTTAAACAGTCTGCATAAGAATGGATTGTCACTTCTTTATAATGACTAGGCCCCAACAGGGACTGTAGTGCCAGTGTCTGTGTTTTTCTCTTTCCACTCCCCATCTTCAACCTTCTGTAACTTTTGGGGGGAGTTTAAGATAGAAGTAGAATATGGATATGGTGGTCTCTATTTTTCATGTTGAGTTTAACTGCAGATTCCTTTTTGGTTGTTTTTCCAGGAAGGAAAAAGTCTTTAACAATTTTTTCTGTGGGCTTTTTCACAGAGCAGATGGCAAAGAGATGTCCAGTCTCTGCAGTGGCAGCATGCTGTTTTTTTTCCATAAACAATGCCTGGATGTTTCATCTACCTAGTTTAATCCAGTTGGGGATAGTGTTGAATGATTTTTTGTTTAAACTAATGTTGAAATACCATTCCCCCATTCTGGTATAATTTCTGCAATTTCTCCATACTGCTGGAAATAGGCTCCAACTTGCCAACTATTACTGAGGTTTTTGTAGGCCCTTTTTTTATAAGGGTTATACAGTCTTCTGGTGTGGGAAGAAGAATGGCCCACATTGAGAAATCTTTTTCTTTCACAATATGTTGTAAATGTACTCCAAATTCTGACAGAGCCATAATAATTTAGTTCTTTGCAGACTTTATTATTTTGTTTTGTCTTTTATTCACTTCAAAAATGGACGCCATTCTTTTCTCTACTGCTTTCAATTCATACATATGCACTAAAAGCTTGTCCAATCTCACCAGGTATGCATATCCTGTAGCTTGTCTAGAGAACTCCTCAACATTTATAATACAGGGGATGATGTATTTCATGTGGTTGTTGACCCCCTCAGATGTTGCTCCTTTCTCCACCTTGGATGTATCTTAGACCCACTATTTCCAAGGGTTTTCTCTGCATTCTAACAATCACCACTTTTTCATTTTTTTAAAAAGGGCTTTTACAGCCCTGCTGACATCTTCCTAACTCATATGGATAAAACAAAACTAAAGAAAATTGGTGTAAATCTGAGTAGGTGAAAAAATAATATCCTCAAGAATCTGCATAAGATTCAAAACCTTGATAAGAATCTGTTAGAGATAACAAAAAAAAAAAAAAAAAGACAGTGCAAGGTAAATAATAACAATAATAATCATTGTAGTATTTCCATGCTTCTATGAAGATTTTGAGTTTTAGTAGGTTTTTTACTATCTGTCCTAACATGGAAACCATTAAACTTGTTGGTACCAAATTTTGCCTGAAGATTATTATGCATAATTGAGACTAGCATTCCGATTATCAGAGGATGCATCTTTATTTTTGTCTCTGTATTTCTTCTGCACTTGTCCCACTTGAATTACTTTTTCTAGGGTTAAATCTGGTTTTCATGAATGATTTTCCTCAACATTGAATCCTTAATTTCATATACGAAGATATCTTTTGTAAAACTATCAGAAATACTTCTGAATTTGTATTGTTGTGCTTCATTTTATAGTTTGATTATGTAATCATTGAATGTTTGTGTTTCTGTTTGTTTGCTTAAGAAGAATGCATGTCTTAAGAAGTTGTCTTTCTAAGTTGACTATATGTTGAATTTGCCCTGTAGATTAGTTTTGTCTTCATGGGAATTGAATGTCAGTGTAGAAAAAAATGTCTCTGCTTTTGGGGCCAATACATGCTAGTAAAATGGAAATGGTGACTTTACCTGGTTTATTATCATTTTCAGTTGAAAGGAAGAACAAGTTGGATTCATTTTTCCACTTCTATGCAGTAAACATATATTCTTGATTGAAGCTTTGGTGTAGCAAAAATTCCATTCTGTCATTATTTTAACTTTTGATTAATTAATACCTCTTTATTGACTTCTATCACAGTTACTTCTGACAGAGAGATCACTTCTGATACTGTGATATATGGAATTTAAAGGTTGTGTGATGGTGTATATTGTAGGTGGGTGTGTTCACATGTTAACAATTAAAAAAGAAACATACAAAAACAAGTTTCTAACATGGACCATTTATTCTCTTTGTTTCATTACAATACATATATATTAAAAAAAAGTTCTCAGTTAAGTAAGGATAAGCATCATTATAATGGTTGAGCTCAAGTCAGCTTTGTGCTGAGTTGGAATGACCAAAGAAAAATTTGACCAAGATCCTGACGGAGCATTTGCAGTCAGTTGTCATGGACTTGTTAGACCCGAGCAGACTTGTGCCATGAATGGACGAACAATTCAAAGCAACCGGCATCTGATCTGCACAATCATAGAGGATATAAAAACTGATAAGAGAGCTGCACTGACCATTTTGGATCAGTCCAAGGCATTTGACAGGGTGGACCATCAGTACATGGCTGCTGTCCTGCAGGCTGCCAGATTCAAACCTGATTTCTGCAAGTAGATTAGCCTCCTGTATCACTCCCCCAGTGCTGTGGTACAGGTGAACAGAAGGCAGTCGGGCGCTTTTGTACTGTCTTGGTCAGTCTGACAGAGTTGTCCACTGTTACTTTACGCTTTGATGTTGAGCCCCTCCTTCACTGGCTGAGGAATAGGGTGTGCAGCCCGACCCTATGTGGAATCGTTGTCCCCCTTGGAATGGTATGAGAAAATAATGGGGGCCAAGATCAACCATAACGAGTCTTCCGGCTCGCAGTTGGGTGCCTGGAAGTGGGTTGCACTTCCAGGGACCTTTGATTGGACTGATGAACCTATCTGCATTCTTGGAGTGTGGTTCAGGAACGGACTTCAGCTAGAGAAGAATTGGTCAGAGATACAGGCAAAGGTTGAAGCATCAGTCCGGAATTTGTTCTGAAGGAGATTGTCCTTGAAGGATAGATCTGAGGCATGTACCACTTACATATTGCCTTTCATCCTTTACCGCTTGGCTGTACTTCCTCTTTGCAGGTCCCGTTAGGAGGTGATCAAGTGTTTGTTGATTTCTCTCTTGTGGGGTGATTGCAAACATTGGGTCTGTAAAGAAGCCTGTTACCAGCATCTGTGTCATGGGGAGCTGGGATTGCTATACCTGGCGAGTCATCGTCACACCTCTAGGTTGGCTTTCCTATGTCGCATTTTGACGGTAGACTCAATTTTGATGTAAGTATTAGGGACACCTTCCCTAGCCTTATCATCTTGGGTAAGCACCATAGGGATCGTGGAATTTTGTTGAGTTTCCCCCATGAATGTCTGTCGGCTTTGGTCTTTCCTTGGTCCAGTGACCTTTCTTAGCCTCAGAGACTATTGTATCATGAATTAGTGGAGGGTGTTGCGAAGGATCCTCTGTGTGACCGGCTTGGTTTGACAGCATCAAAGTTGCACTCTTTCTGTTCTTGGGTGCCAGTGGTGAATTATCTCAACAACCCTGCATTATCATTTAGCTGGCGATTGATTCAGAATGTGCTACCTCTTAATGATGTACTCTTCAGATGGGGCGGGACAGATTTGCCAGACTGTCATCAGTGTGACCTTGGCTTAGAAGAAATGGCCTTGCACACCTTCTACCATTGTCCTCAGGTGCACCCCATCTGGAATTATGTTGGCGCGTTGATGGCTTGTATTGCTCATGAGCAGCTTGTGTTCATTGATCTTGGGTATGCATGTGACAATGTGTTGCCCTTGTTCTCTGGGGTAAAATGGATGGTGTTTTTTACATTACTAGCTGTGACTAGAATGATGGTGTAGACATTGCAAAAAGAGGGAATCTTGTGAGATGTTTTCTTAAGTATCAGCTTAGGATAAAAATCAGATCTGATAGAAAGCGTTTGATTTCAACAGATTTCATCAAAAGAGTGGTGAGTGGTGAGGCGAGCCTGGTACGTGTGGATGGGGCAAGACTTGATTTTCTCTTTTAAGTCCCCTTGATGCAAAAGAGTGGTTTCCTGTGAACCCTCCCTTGGTTAAATTAGACACTGTTATGTTTTCCCATTTAATGTGAATAAGTGTTTGTCCCAGACTGTTTTCTGGTATTCTCTTTTGTTATGGCCCATGTTGAGATTTCCAACATCCTCAGTTTGTTTTTGTCACCCATTTTTCATCTTGACAGGGTCAGCCTTTGATTTTCCCCATTCTGTCATTTATTTTTATCCTTCCCATTCCATTAGTAAGTGTATTTCTTGATTCTTTCAATTGACAGAATACAGTAGTCACTCTTATTATTTTGAGGGGTGGACGGTTCCTACTAACATTGTTTTGTTTTAGTTTTATCTTTGGTTTACATTTCGAGTTTGTTGTCTGGGTTCATCTCACCTCCCCCATCATTTCATGTTTCATGAAATTTTTATATATTTTTGTAAAGAGACTTTATGAACATCATAAATTTTTACATCTTGGCGTGTTTTGTAGGTCCTTTATGAATATGTGGCATTGTGGTACATTTAGGATTGGGAGGTGATGGACAAGTTCTTGGGTTCGTGATTGAGTATATTGTATTGAAAGAATGGGTCATGATTGTGGTTAACTAGGACTAGGATAGTTAGTGAAGACCATCCTTTCCCCACGTTCCCTTTGGCCTTGTGTCATAATTTTGTATTTTTTCAAAATAAATATTCTCTTGTCTTCTCTCACCTACAAGTGATCTAAGCTCAATGGAGAAATTGCGTTTCTGACTTCAGGGGAAAACTCTATGAAACATCATGACACATGCATACACATATGTATGAATATCTTCTACAATCATTCACTCCTTCAACCACAAGTACAGAAACACTTAACAAAGTGAACATTTTACAAGCAACAAGCATGCCGCCTGAGAGCATACAACTTTTGACTCACTCACTATGACCAAAATCAACTTCCAACAGTGAGAAATTTGACCAATTCCAATTTCAATTTTCATCTCTGGAATCCACTCTCAGCACACAATTACATCTCCACTGATGTCAATCTTCAACAGTGAGTAAATTTGAGTGGCAAGATATTTTGAAATTATTTATGCTGATATTTTCAAATTATTTATGCTGTTAAATTAAAAATTATATTTTTAATAAAGATACTACTTCTTGATTGTCAAGCTAAGATTACAATTCAACTATCACTCATCAAATTTTTCTAAATTGATCTTACACTAAATTTTCCTGAACTAGAATACTTTCTTATTGAAGAACATTCCTTTTATCGAGATTATTGTTTCATGAACTGAAACTATTTCCTCGAGTTCAGTAAAAACATTTTACCTTACAAACTTTGACCAGTACAATTTTACTGTCAAAGGCAAGTAACTCCTGCTACATTTTAAACATTGCAGTTTTCAATTATAGAAATTGTTAAAAAACTGTTTAGTTTAATTCATTTCAAACAGGTTTATTAATTACAACTTCTATATTAATTTCATACACTTTGAACATTCTGCACAGACTATTAACAAGAACATTTTCCTCACTCGAAGTTCTAAGGATAAGTAACTTTCAGCATTTCAAACAAAACTGAATTATTGTTTGTACAATTGAATTGTTATGCATATATAAATTTCATTTATTTAATTATGCAACTTTTCTTGTTGAATGTTTCTTCTTGTTTCATATTTTGTGGTAATTTGAGTAAATATAAATTAGTTAGGGCTCAGCCCCTACATTAGCATAAAAAATGTATTGCTTTTTTTATCATTCATTATTATTTTATTTATTGATTTTATTTTATTTTCCCACAGATATGTGAGTTCATACTTAACAATGAGTTGTATTAATGATCAAGACAAGACAAACGTCTTTTACTTACAAAAAACCCTTTATTCTCTGAATGCATGGGTATACTCAGGGATACTGTGACGTCATAGAAAGTGGCGTAATAGGATGATGTGTGGCAATAACACTTACTGACACTCAGGTTATAAAACATATTTATTTATATTTTAAGTGAGAAATTTATGTTAGGAGGAGGATATTCTAACATAACATCCAATTAAGGTACTTACTAATTTTGCCTTAATCCAACGTCTTTTCATTTTTAAAATCACAGATTCTTTCCAAAAGAAAAAAAATAAATATAAAATAAATGAATAAATAAATAAAAGAAATAAAGAGATAAAATAATTTCTTTCATTTGGGCTTTTGTTAAATTATTAGTAATTAATTAACTTAGGGATGATTTTGATATTTTTTTGCTAGTTTTTGACAATTAAATTTAACATAATGAATGTCTTTTATTTCCTTTACAAAAAAAAAGTTATTTTAAAATAAAAAATACTAAAAAAAAGCTAAAGGAAGCAGTCATATTTTTTCTGGAAAATCTTTTGAGGTTTTGATATTGGTAAAAAAAACAGTAAGATATTTTTATTAGACAAGATATGAAAGTTCAAAAAAATTATGTTGCCCCAATGTTCCAAGTGGGAAGGGCCTGCCCTAAAATCAATCTCTTTTTATCTGAGCTGCTGTCTTGAATTTGTTTATGTTTATAAACGTCCATTTTTCATTTTATTTTTTAAAAATATTTTAATTACGTACTAAATTCTGGCATACACTTTGCTTTCTTTGACTTCAAAAATAAAATAATTTTAAAAAAGTTTTTGTGTGCTGTGTGTACTTCTCAACAACTTTGTACTACAACAAAATTTCTACATATCTTAAGTTTTAAAATGGTTAAAATAAGATATTTTTTATTTCTAGTTTACAAACTGTTATTATCCCAACTGGACATGTGTTGAGTTCGAACAATTCAGTGCCCAGAGAACTGGTGACCAAGTAAAAAACATGTTGTATATTGTGAATTTCGCGTGTTGCCAGTCTTGACTAATCGATCGAGCATCGAAAGTGAGGCTTACACAACGTCAGCCTGTCTATCTATCGGCGCAGGCACGTAATAATAAATATGGCGCAGCTTTTATCATATTGTGTTGACAGTAGGCTCTTTTTTGGACAAGTCAAGCACAAAACTCGATCAAAGTATACTGAAAGCGTTTAAGAAATATATATCCACACATTCATCCAAACATATTAATCAGGTACTTAACGGAGTATTTATATTTACTTGTCTGTAACATAACATAACATAACATACGGAATACCAGACGATACGCGAGTCAGGGAAAATAGTGAGAAAGGGAAAATTTATTACAATATGTATGCACAGTTTAAAATGTTTGATTATTTCGAGAGGAACACGTCACCTTGTGTATTTTGAACTGTTGTCTTCTTTTTTTAAAGAAAAGGAAGTCATCATCTCTTGTATATAGAAAAGTTCCAAAGCAAACGGGGTTTTTTCATCAAAAAGCTAACACCCTTTAAACGAAAACAATTATTTCATCAATCAGTAAAATATTTTTGTCGACTGTCATCTGTTTTAAAATAGGCTAAAAAGAGCATATTGGTGTGTAGGTAGTTCGATATATTTCTCTTTTATTATTATTATTATTAAAGCATTGAAAAGAAATACAGATCGATAAGGAAGTAGATAGTGATAAATATGAAATGGCATCATTCCCATTAAATCCTCAATCATGGAACAATTCCACTGGTAGTTCCAATTCTTGTCAATGGAAGGTTTGTGCTGTTTGTCGTAAGACTGCCGCTTTTAAATCGCCCAAAGAATTTTGCTTCCATCTACGTAATTTCCACTGTTCCAAAGAAGGCGGTTCTTATGTATGTCGGTATGGAGTTAACGATGTCTGTCCATCTCTTCCATTGGAAGGTGTCAGCGATAAGGATTACGAAGACCATGTCGCTCGGGATCATGTCTACACCGGTACAGGTAAGTTATTAACAATAGTACAGTAATTATAGCAAAAATTTGGTAATTAATCAATTGGTAATTCATTAACTTAACGCTTCTACAAGAATTCAAAATGTCAATTTTTATATTGAAAAAGTGATGCAAATTAATTAAGTAAAAAAAGTATTTTTAACTGGTTAAAGGGTGTGTTCCCCACCCCCGCTTTTTAGATGAAAGAAGTTATTTTTTGTTATTTAAAAAAATGTGATTTCATTTTTTTTTTAATGAAAGTGGTAATTTGTATTTATTGATGTCTGAATTCCTATCTGAGAGTATAAGAGCTTCTGCTGCTTCAAATTCAAACACCTGTTAATTTTTTTCATGTAAGCCTTTAAGCTTAAAGTAAAAAGCACCGAAGAAGACAACCATAATTAGTGTTTTTTTATTCTCCATTTCTTAGATTATTTTGAAATTTTTGATGAACATAAAAATAACGTCAATTACTTAACTTTTTTTTACATTGAAAATGACATGTTATGTTCCGTTATTTAGTATTACATTATTGACGATTTTGATTTAAATTTAACGGCAATGTCAGAAATTTTGACATTGCCGTTAAATTTGCATTATGATTATATAATTTTTTCAATATATAGATAACCTAAAGTTCAATATCAAATTTGGAAAATAGGAAAGTTTTTTGTACGTTGTAGCATTTTCTTTTTTGCACTAATATGAAACCACCCACTTAAGGCTTATTTTTGTAGGCCAAGTAGTTTGAAAAAATAAAATAATTCTAGTTTGTACGCGTATCTCGTTTAGGAAAGTTAATAAGCTCTAACTAACACATAAATTTATTAAAGAAAAAACATCGGTATAAAAGAAATAAGCACTTAAAGTTTAGTAGTGCTTATTTTTGATACCGATGTTTTTCTTTAGTAAAACAAACTGAAAATAGTGGCATCAGTTGTTGCCTTCTCTCGTCTTTACTTTAATCCTGAAAAATCCAGAGTTACAATAAAAAGTAAACTAAACAACATTTTCCAGATTGTTCTCTTAATGCCGATTATGTTTTGTAATTTAATGACTTATGCTGACGACACAAAGTCTGCTTCCTTATACGTTTAAGAGGAGTCGACAAAAAGATCTCTGGTTCAGCAAAGTTTACTTTTTAGTTAGTTAATTTACTTGCACCCATTGAACAGCTGTAGTGTAATTTAAATCATTTGTTGTGATATTGAATTGACACGAGAAAATACAGTTTTACTTTTAGTTTGCTTTTTATTTTAAAGGATAATCCTTAGAAAAAAAAAATGTAATTTTCAGGAGAGCATAAAACAGCCCATAACTAGAAGTCCTATAATCACGTTTTTCACCTTTTTTTTTTTTTGTTTGTCTACAGTACACTTATTTAGCATACTTTGGCACAAAGTAACTCACTCAGGATCAAACCCGAGGAGCTTTTTCATGTTTTTTAAAGCAAGTTTCATTTTCACTGTTGAAGAAGTTAAAGTAAAATAACATTTTTCCCCGTCCCCGTTAGCCATTTACTTTTTTTTTATTTTTGACAATATCAAATATAATAATTTAATTATTAAAAAAAAAATTATTTGAAAAAAACATTTTAATATTCTTTTTTATCATTAATTAAAAACTTATGACTTGGTAAAAATTAAGATAAAAATTATACATTTATAATTTAATAATTCATAGTTTTTATTGAAACTAAAAAAAGCAATAAGTAAATTGGTAAGGGTAACATTTTTTGTCTTACGCTGGTACTTAAAAAAATTTTTACGTTAAAAAAAACTTAATAAATAAATATTATTGTTTATGAACAAATAAACAATTTTTTTTTACTTTTTTCTAGTTTTGTCTAAAAAAACTAAGCTTTGTTGCAATAATTATTGACGATAGTACTGCTTGATGTAGAAATTTTTAAATCGAATATAGTCACTTGTCTTCGTCACATCTGTAACAGCTTTAGTGAAGAAAAAAAACATTTATTTTTAAAATGATGGTGTTAGTTTAAGTTTATGATTTCAATATGCAGTAAACTTCGCTTTATCGTTAAAGTTACTTCATTTAAAAGATAATAATTCTTTCTAATTATCAAAACTTGTATTATGAAATAAAAATTTATTTAGCGAATTATTTTGTCAAAAAAAGCTCAAACTTTTCCTTGTTAAAGTAGTGTAAAACAAATTTTTACCAAATTTAACAATTGAAATTTGAAGCTAAATTACTATTACAGTGTAACCCGGATATAAGAGAGTTGTCGGGACCGGAGAAGAAGTCTCTTATATCCGGGTTTGGCCTATTTTGTTTAGGTAAGTATGGGAACACTTCATATAACGCTTTTTACGTACAGAACACTAGTTTATTTAACAGTTATAAACATAAAAAACACAAACAAAAATACATTTTCAAAATAATTCAATCAAAAATTACTTTTTCTTAAAAAAGTCAGTCATTTTTGATTGTACAGAAATCTCTTTGTTAACTAACATCATGAACACTTTCATACAGTCCGTAAATCATTTTCAATGCGCCATCAGGATTACTGCTTTTTGCTTCAAAGTAGGCTGTCAGAGTTTCAAGCGCATTCAATGCAGCCAGAGAATTTGGCACTGGTTTGTCACTTTCAGAAACTTCAGAACTTACGATTTCGTCAAAATCTTGATCATCCGATTTCATACCACGTGTCAGTCAGTTCTCCATAACATTGTGTACGGTCGTCGAAGCTGATAAATTCGTCTAAATTTGTTTGCCGTGGTTTTGCCGACTTACCAACAACGACAGCTTGCTTTTCACTGCCGTCCATGTTTGTGAACTGAAGCATCGCGAGTCTGTCTTTGGGAACTTTTGTCCCATTTGACTGTTCGTCGCCGGCAAATCGCAAAGATCCAGACGGCATGGCTTTGTAGAAAATTCCCGTTTCATCACAGTTCCAAACATCTTTTGGATCATATCCACAAAAAAGTTGCGGCAAAACGTTTGTCACCCATTCGTTGGCAGAACCGTGATCTGCTGACGTTGATTCGCCGTGAAATTTTTTGAACGTTATTGGCCTGCTTCCAGCGCATGCGCCAGCCATAGCTCGGTTCAAAATCAACTTCAAGATTTACGGCCAGTTGTGATGCTTTCTACCTGATGACGTGATCGGTGACGGTAGCTCCATGAGCACATGCTTGCGTAAACCATTGTGTAAGTGCTTCGTTAATGTCCTTGTGCATGGATTGGCGCTTTCATTTGCGATTAGTGTTTCCGTTCATTTGCATGCAAGATCTGAGATCGTCTTTCTTGAGAATTTTTGCTGCTGTTGAATAACCGATTCCATACTTTTTGGCTGCAGTGGCCAGTTTGAGTTTCTTCAACTTTGACATCGTCGATGAGCTCCAACTGTTCAGAAATGCTCAGTTTTTCGTTGAGATGCCGACATCACTAATCGCAATGATCGCAAGCAAATGGTTTTCAGTGGCAAAATTAACAAACAGGCAAACTTCTGACTCAACAGAACAGTGGGTAAAGTGAAAGTGCTGTCCAGTAAATGCAACGACAAGCAAAGTCGGCAAAAAAGCGGGTGGCGCTACCCTTAGACACACAAAGCAAAATCATAAGGTAGAGGGTGTCTCCTACAGACACAGATTGGACACACTGTGTCTCTAGACTAGTCAAGATTAAGTCATTGAACTTCACTCTCTCTCTAACTGACTTCTGTTTGACCGATTTACGACATCACACTGTCACTCAAAACGAACTCTCTTATATCGGGGAGGACAGGACCAGAGAAAATCTCTCTTATATCCGGGTCTAATTTATATACATTAACACAGGCTCTAATTTGGGACCAGAGAAAATCTCTCTTATATCCGGGTCTCACTGTATTATTATTTACTACTCATTGTTAGAATTTATTGAAATTAAAATTATTTTTTTCTGATATTTTTGAAAATGTAATTCCAAATCCATTTTATAGTTTCTAAGATTTTTGTATTATTGAGATTTTTAACAAACAAATATTACTGCAAAAGAAATAAAATAATTGGATGAGTAGAGAAACGTCAGGCTCTCACTCATTCTTCAAGTATGACTCGCACACAAACTATAGTTTAGAGATTGTGACTGTTCAGGAAGTAATCCGAGAACTTTTAAAAACATATTGGAAAAGCTTTATCTTTCCAAAATAGGGGATGACTAAAAAATTTACCATCGGCAATAGCCAAGTTTTCTAATTCAGTATTCTTTTTTTTTTTCTTTTTTTTTATCTAACTAAAAAAAAGTAAACATTTCACTTGTTTAATGTTGTTTATTTTTAACTTTAAAAGAACATTTATAATTTTAAATAGCATTATTTTATAAATAAAAAAAAACCCCAAAAAACAACTAAGTATTTTATTTTGGCATTAATGTCCCAAATACAAAAAATATTGCTTTGCGTAATTTAAGTAAAATAAACTTGTGAAATATTTGTAGTGAATGGCAAAACCAAAAATATTTTTTATTTTTTCTTCTTTCATAGTTGACATGTGGGAGCACAATAACGTTTTGGGTAGGGCATCACAAAATTTTCAGTTTCTTCTGCAACCTTTGTCAGTGCTTGATATGGAATAGTATTTTTTGAGCTGGGCTAAAAAAAATTCAAAATTCAGTAACAAGGAGCATATGTGGATATAATAACTTAATAGAATGTATGTGTGCATGCATATCTTCTGGAAGTGTCTTCTCACGAAAATTGATTTTCCAAGACACTATAGCTCGGGACTTACTGTTGGACATTGGAGATCTGGGGACAGCAATACGGGATCGAACAGTATGGAAAGTGATTGTCAGTGGAGTTCCGACCAACCATAGGGAGGTCGAAGGATGATGATGGATATTTTGCTAAAACCAAAAGTAAAAATTAGAATAAAGTTGGTTTAAATACCATTAATTTATTTGTGTATAAATGTAAAAAATCTGATAAGAAAAAAAATGTATGGATTTAAAAAATTTTTAAATATTGATAATTTTGTTTACTTTTATCAATGAAGGAACAAGTGATATACCACTAAAAATTCTCATATAAAATAACTATTATTTTTGCTGGAATAGAACAAGAAAAATAAAATGTATGAAAAGAAAATTACTTGTTATTTTTAAATTTTTCTTAAAAAAATCAAGTTGAAGCCAGTTTTGCTGTTTTGTGATGTAGTAAAAAATAAATTAAAACTTTTTATTCCTTACAAGGAAGTGCAGCAGTTACATGAATGATGATAGTTTGTTTATTTTTTGATTTCTTTAAACTGTTTAAAGTTTTATACTATAACACTTTTCACTCAACTGGCTTGGTTAATTCAATTCAAAGTCTTGTTAAAAAAACTGTTACTGAAATTCAGAGAATTTAATTCTATTTTGATAACAATTGCTTAGAAATTGGCATGAGAAAATTCTTTTATCATTTGTTTATTATTTCATTATATTTTCAAAATGTAGAAACTGTTAGGGTATTTTTAAGTTGTCATTTTTCAAACTTAAAAACATAAAGGTTATATAAAAATGACTTTCCAATTTCATCAATATACATACCATTGCTTTCTTGGGTGAAATCCAACCTTTTGGTAGTCAGTATCACTTGCACATGATCTCCTTATTTTCATGTAAAATATTAACTTTTCTTTTCATTATTATTGCAATTAGTTTCAAAAGCTGGACATGTGTAAGTAGAGAATCACACAAAGAAATGTGGTCCAGTATTCTTATATATATATATATATATATATATATATATATGTGTGTGTTTTTTTTTTTTAAACCACAGATCAAACACTTATAGGACCAAGTTGATGCAAATAATTTTCTATATTTTATTTTAATATTTTTCAACATGTTGTCTATCTTCTGTATTGATTATTTTTAAGTAATGTCTTGATTTAGTCACTAGCAACTTCAACTCCTTTACTTGTTTATCAAGGACATTGAAGCGCATTTTTTTTTTTTTTTTTTTTTTTTTTTTATAAAAAAAAATGTGATTCCTCCAACTCTCAGAGATAATTTTATTGTCAAAATTTTTGTATGATTGGTAAAAAAAAAGACTGGAGAAAATTCTGATATAAAAATATATTTGTTTGTGTAAAAGTAAAACAGTGTGTAATAATTTGTATGAGAGAATTTTTGCTCAAAAACGTAGATTTAAAAAATTTGCCAACAATCTAATCAAATTTCATTAAAATATTTGATACTTATTTATTTATAAAAAGAATATTTTTTTTAAAAAGTTTGGAAATAAAATTTAAATTTTCGAGTATAGGGAATTGCATTACCCAGGTAATTTTTTTTTTTTTTTTTTTTTTTTTTTTTTGGAGGTGTTACCATTCATGCAAGAAGATTTAGAATTGATCTAAACATGAAGTCTGCTTATGCACAAGTATATACAGCAATTAAACCCTTTTTATTTAACTTTATGGAATCTAAATACTTTTGGACATGAAAATGATTTATATTGATATAAGATGCCAAAGAAATTAAATCTATTGAAACTTTACTTAAAACTTCAATTAGAAATTTATTAAAATACTATGAATCTGTAAAAAAAAAATTGAAAAGGAATTTTTTTTTTTAATTATTTATTTTTGGACACTTCTGAAATGTTAAAAAGACAATAAATATAAAGTTTAATAAAATCTAATGAACTGTATTTTTTTTTAAATGAATTTAAATTAGGTAATTAGCATGTATATAAGACTAATAAGAAATAATAAAATTATCTTTAGTTACTCTTTTATGCACAAAGAAAATAGGATTTTGTTATTTTTATTGCCTATCCTATGAGATGCTTGTAAATTTAAGCAGACTTCCATAATCCTGTCATAATCACAAACTAAAAGTTGTTTTAAATACAACTTTCTAACTTTACTCTATTTTCATACAGTTAAAACAAATTTCAAAGAAGATATTTCAATTATTGAAATAGATTTAAAAATGTTCAAAACACAATAAGGGTACTTGAGTATGTAGCATTTGTTTAATGAGAAAATCTCTGGCATAAATTTTTATTAATCTGTTTTGACTTGTTCATTTAATCTTGCTTCCTCCTTTGTGAACTGAATGAATTTTTTCTGTGTTTGAATCACATTTCTACTTTTTCTTAAAATAACGTGTAATAGACTGAAAATGTTGCTATTTTCATCTTCAATGTTAAAAATCAATAAACAGAAATATGCTGATATTGACAATTTAAAAAATTGTATGCTGATATAACAGCTGTCATAATACAATCTTTTTGAATAAAATTTGATAAAATTAAATGTTTCTAATTTTATCTAATACCCAAAACAGAATTGACTTGTGTGGCTACCCATTAATACAAAAAAAAAATCAAATGTTTTTAGCAATCACTATATCACTAATATATAAAATATTGAACATTTACATTTTTATGATTTTGCTTGAAAGATCTTAGATAAGTTTCAAGGATATTGCTAGATATTCTCATTCTCTGTGCTCATGATTTGTTTAGATGGCACTTGATTTTCAGACATACTATTTCAGCAAATTCTATTTTCATTATGGACCACACATTTATGACAGTTTTACCTTGATAAATATTTCTAAACAACAATAATATCAGTTAAATCACTAGTAATATATTAATATCTTTCTCAAGTTCTCAAAAAAAGTTTATTTCAGAACAGCTGTGAATTTTTTCAGAACACTCTAACCTTAACTACTGTTAGGATGGATCTTGGCTCTGGATTAGATCCAGAATGAAACAGTGAACACGTTACTTTAATTTTATTTCCATTTTCAGATGATCTAAACAACAAAAATATTTCATTCATTTTTATATATATATATATATATATATATATATATATATATATATATATATATATATATATAAGCACTTATTTACAAATGATCATTTTGTGTGTGTAGATTGTTGAATTTTTAAGAATTTTTTCAAGCTCTTAAATACTTTTTCAAATTTTGTATTCTCAATTATATTTTAAGGTATTGAAATATATCCCTCATTTTTTATGACACATATGCAAATAGCTAAAGCCATCTGATGTTATAATTGATGTCATATCTGAAGCATTTAGTTTTCTAGATCCTAAAATAATTTAATATTTTTCTTAATATTAATTTTTCTTATACTGATATGAAAATGTAGTTAAAACCACCTGATGCAATAATGAATGCTATATCTAAGGCATTTACCAGGGGCAACTGGAAAGTTCTTGGTCTAACCAAGAATCTCTTTAAAAGTATTTTCCAAAGATTTTGGAAAATAGGCTAAGCCAATAACTTTTCAGCATCTCCTTGTAGGGTTTTTGGTTCCATTAATTAGTATAAAAGATGTAAATGCTTTAATTTTTCTTCCAAATAAATGTGAATAAATCTGTTTAATTTCTAACTTGATAAAGCTGTTGTAATTAGTTGAGGGTAGAGTATTGAACTGAACACCATAAGATTGTGAACAGTTCCACAAATTTTCTGAGGAGAAAGAAAAAAAAAAACAGCCTTTAGAATTTGCTAGTAAACATTCATCTTTGTTTGCACATTGCAAGCTATTTGTTTGGTACTTGTTTTTCTAAAGACTAAACTACAAGATGATACTTGAAATTCTCCTTCTTTACTTTGTTTTACCTATACTTAACCTTTGCAAAAGCTTCTGAAGGATATGCTTATCTTAATCACAGTATGTAGCTTAAACATCCATTGATATTGATCTAAGAGAGAGATCAAAAATGGTAAATTGTATGGCATTGGTCAGTTGTTAGTAATTTGGCATAATATTGAAGATATTCAAGTGCTATATAGTCGTATTGAGAGGGTCAGATGCTCAACTGTACAGCAATCTTATGAACACATTCAGTCATGAGAAAGTATTATTTGCAGGTGAAAAGCTGTAAAAGATTATACAAATGAGGAACTTTTAATTGATCAACAAAGGAGTAGTTGGTTGTGTTATTAGAATTAGGTAATTTAGAAAGTTTTTTTGAAGCATGAGTATTGCAACAGTTAGTATTATGCCAACTTTCTTACTTATTCTTATTTATTTCCATTGATGGATAGAGCAAGTCTTCAGCTATAAAACACTATTTTCATATATAGTTGCCACCACTGACCATGTATTTTTGATGTATGAAATCCTTCATGTCACACTCATAAAATAAATCTGCACTTGCAGAATTGACCCACTTTTTCTCTGAAAAGCATTACCATCAACTAATTATATTAATATCCATTGTTTGACTGTTTAAATATTCAGCAAGCATGATGTATTTTTTTTTATTCCATGGAAGAATTCAGTAAGGCAATAAAGCCACTATGGTGGAGCTGGTTACTGAGTGAAAGGATATAAAAAATCATTATTAAGGAGTTAGAACAATAAAATAACTGTTATTAAGAAGCTAGAATATAACAATTGACATTCCATTTAAATTTTTGAAGTTTAAAGTTGACAGGAAAGCAAGAAGCCAGAGTTCCACAAGCAAGAAGTGTGAGAAAAGAAACTGTTAGCATAGAACATGATTTGCATCTAGCCATTTCAACTGTAAAATGATGAAACCTTTCTGCCAATCTATTACTGATCTTAAATTCATAAAGTCTAGGTGCCATAGAGGAAAGTTCATCAAAATAATTACCATGAAAGTATTTATAGAAAAGGCACTGGGAAGCTACATTGATGGGAAAAGTGACTAATGCCAAATTATTTTCCAGCATACAAACCCTTTCTCACAGACAAGATGTTGCAAGCCTCTCTTTGTTCCATCGTTATTTCCATAGAAAGATAAATTACATTCCTTAGTTCCTGACCTTCATGGCTAAGACCCACCATGCCATACACATTGTAGTGAACCACCTTTATTCTCTTTGTATTCCATTGGTGAGATGTAAGTTTCACTTAAGCAGCTTCTTCCCATGAACTACTACCTTGAACTGATTTTCAAGAGGATGCTTACCTGATCACTACAATCTTAACTGGTTCACATCTAGTCTTAACTGTTATCTTCCCCATATATCTGTATAAGCTGTGCCTATTACTCTTTAACTCTCAATCTTGAGTGATTCTCAGGCATGGTAAAATCATTATAAAAAGAAAAAAAATTAAGATTGCAAATTTATTTATGTTGATAATTTTCAGCTACTCTTGAAAAGAATATGTAATTTAGCTTTTTTTTACAATGCTGATTGATCGCTTTCTTGGTAAACTTTAATTTGTTCTCTTAGAAACAAATAATTTTCAGAAATTTTGACTTTTGTTTTAAAGTTTTGTTTCTAAGGTTTACTCAGAATTTTTCTTTAACTTGATTTTGTAGAAATTCATTGAACTTTATATTCAGGTCTATATAAAGAGACTAAGAAAGTAGTCTTCATTATTGTAAATTGAAAAAAATGTTTGTTAGTTGGGAAGAAAATAAATTTTCTATAATGTTCAATGTACTGGCTAACCTTGTTCTTTTTGCTACCCAATTGTTCTTGATTAATGTTATTTTTGATTCTCAATGTGTCACTCTCTTAAAGTAGTGATTGATTTTAATAGTTCTGTTCAGATTCATGGAGCAACTGGTATTTCTAATATAGCATACCCATAAGTTTTTTCCTAATTAATTATATAAAGAAAGCTATCAGTATTGTTTATGAATACAAATTATTTTTTTCTTTTGATCTATTGTTTGTTTCTTGTTTATTGGAGTTTAGAATTTGGATGTTGACAGAAACAAAATCTGAATGAACATTATTTTAAGAGTTTCTTGAACTTTTAAATGGTAATATTAGCTGTTTACTTGTAAGGAAACATTTGACATTCATGGACAGAGTAGCCAGTGCTACGTTCAGTTGAAATCTATAAAATCCTTCTATTAAAACAATTTTTCAGAAAATAGCTTTCTCAAGTTCATTGTTATTGCTCTTTCATATATCGATAGTAAGGTGGGCAGGTCCTTTTAGCCTTTTGTTTGAAATAGTGAGGAATATCAACATTTTGATTATGCCATTATTTTCTCTTTCAGTTAAACTTGCTCTATCTATTTTATTTGGTTACTGTTGTTGAAAATCCTCAAGTGATATGGTTTCTGTTATTTAGTACAGCTTTTTGTTTGTGATTCTGAATCACTAGTTCATTAGATTCAAAGAAGGATGGTTCTTGCTAAGATTTACAGGCTTCATTTTCTCAAAGCCATTTTTAATCATTGATCTAGGAAAGTTGCATACAGTTAATAGTTCAAATATTTTGGACAAAGTTTGGAGTCATGCATAATATCCATATGAAAGTCTTGATCTGATGAAGTTAATTATGAACATGACTCAAGATTTTATGTTAATGTTTTCATTTTGTCTATTGGGTGAAACTACCCCTAATGCAGCCTATTTTGAACTCAATTTCCTTACCTCTTATACTAAATTTGTTATAACTGATCCATACACTGAGGTATTTGAAGTAATTTGTATTTATTAATTCTACATTCTGAATTTTTATAATAGATTCAGGATACATGTCATCACTGCTTTCATTCCAATTTTAGATCATAGTTTTTGATTTGGGATGGTTTATTTTGAGTCCTATTTCTTGGAAGACTTAATGGATCAGGCATATTGAACTAAGGGCTATATGGTCACATATGTGTTGTCATGAGGGGCACACACAACAACCAATTGTAACCAGGGACACACACAACAACCATTGCAACTAAATGAAGTCATTTAATGAAATTTATTGCAGAATATTTTTGTTACTCAAATTTAGAAACATACAATGTACATACAAATGTTTTAGCAGGATTCATGTATACAAAGTAATGAAGTAATTTGATAAAAAAAAATAAAATTTTAAACAATATATACTTACAGGTTACAGGAACAAATACATTGTACAAAAATTACAACTGTTTAAAACTGAACATTTATTTGCCACTATTCAGTCAGTTTTAGTTTTTTGCCCTGAGCTTGACACCTCTTTTTGCCGACAATCTTTGGTATATCAAGCTGTAATGAAAAATGTTGATCAGTTAGCCCTGTTCTTTTGGAAGTTTTTGTTGATTTCATGAAGGAAAATAAATGTTCTCACACATAGGTAGAACCAAACAATGCCATCATCATTGTGGAAAATTTCCTGAAATTTTTTTAACTTTTCAGGTAGGTATGAAAAGACACCTGGTATTCCTACTTCAAGATATTTTGCTCTGGGTGTAGATTTCTAATAGTTCCATCTGCAAGTTTTCTTCTATCTTGGTAACATCAAAGGTGAATTGTGCTGAGAATAATGCTAACTAATGTTCAAAAGATGAGAAATCACTAAACCTTTTCTGAAATTCCTTTGACAACAATTTCAGGTGACTGTCAGATTTAGCAAAGCTAAGTACAGCCTCAGTATTGGTAGAGTTTTTCAAGTCTTTGCATGTAAGAAAATTAACTAAATTTTCATTTGACAACTGTGACTTCCATAAGCTTAGTTTTGTAATGAAGAACTTGATGTCATCATACAACTGAGTGATAAGTTTGTTTTTTACCTTGTACTTTCAAATTAGGATCAGTTATTTGTGCAGTAATATCCACAGCAAAAGCCAGATCTTGGAGCCAACTTTTATCTTTTATTTCATCTGTGTTTTGATACTTTGTCTCCAAAAACATAATTATTTCTTGTTTTAAGAAATAGAATCTTTTCAGCACTTTGTGATGTGACTTTTGTGTAGAATGGAACATTGGTGAACTGATTATATCTATCTCCTAACAACAGACTAAACTGATGGTGGTTGAAAGCACAGCCTCTGATATAGTTCATTGTCTTTGTGACCAAGATCTGGCTTTTGCTGTATATATTACTGCACATGATCCAATTTTTCTGAAGATTAATACAGTGAGAATGTGCAAATGATGAATGTGAATGTGAGTTTTCTAGTTTTTTTTTTTTTTGTAACTCAGCAGCAACACCATTATATTTGCCAACTATATTTGCAGCACCATCAGTGGATAAGCATGCAAGTTTACTCAAATCAAAACTATACTCATGCAGAATCTACTCAACTCTCAAAGATGTCCTGACTTGTAGTGTCATGCATGGGGAACAGTTCAATTAATTCTTCATAAATATTTACTATCATGGGCTTTGATGAAGATTGCAAGCTGTGCTATTCCAGTGATATCAATGGTCTCAATAATAGCAATAGAAAAATGTTCAAACCTTGTTGATACAGCCTTCAACTGTTATTTCAAATCAAACCTGACATTTCATCAATCCATTCAGCAACAGTGCTCTTGGTTAATGAAATGTCTTTGAATTAAGTGTGCTTTCTCTGGACATACAATTTCAGCTGTTTTTATAAGGCATTGCTTTACAAAATTTCCTTCACTGTAAGATTTCTCACTCATGGCTATCATTCGTTCATAGCTTACAGTAATGGAAGTAACATTCTGTTTCTGAAATTTCATAAAAAAAGTTCTGTTGCTGTGTCAACTTTCAACTCCTTGAGTTTTGAAATGCACATTGGACCTTCATATTTATCGTAAGATAGATGGTTTGTTTCATGTCTTTCCAGGCTGTACTCTTTTGGCATGGCGATTGAATCGTTGCAAATTAAACAATGTATCTTTTTATTTACTGTTGTGCAAAAATAACACAATTCCCACTTTTCTTGAAACACTTGCCCTTTTTTGTTCAATTTCCTTTTTTTCTTAACTGGAGGAGCACTAGCCACTATAAGTTTGGAGTAGTAGGAAAAAAAACTAATTTTCAAAATTGATGACATGGAATCTAAAAAATTATTGGTACATTTAAGCTACAGCTGACAGTAAAAAGAGATAAAGCAATTTTGATAATGTCTTTAAATCTTTTTTTGCTAACGTACCATCTTTAAAAACAATAACTTTTGAAATTTCGAAATAAAGTTTTCTTTTTACAACTCTTAATGAAATGCCATATTGTTTTTCATGGTGTGATGGCTAATGGCATGTTCCCATGCTATTTTTTCAGCCACCAAGAATATTGAATATTTGTTACAATTTTTAAAATAATAGCTTAGTACTGTACTAACTTAAAGTTTGTTAATATTAAAACTATTTTAAATAAATTTATGCAGCAAATGGTATTCTATTAAAATAAATCAAAATGTAAAAAACATGATTTTTCTTAAATATTGTAATTTCTAAATTATAAAAACTGCAATTTTGTCCATTAAATGGACAAATTAATATCCTTTGTGTTTGCTGCAGGTGTGTAAAGAACTGCATGTTTGACATGCCTGTGGTAGAAGATGTTGATTTATTTTATTTATTTATTTTTTTGTTCAAGATCATTCTTATCCCAATTATGAATACCTATGTCATTGGTATACCTCCCTCATCATCACTAAACTGGCCACAGGAGGGAAATCATGTATGCTGTTTTTTATTAAATTGTTTTTGGGATGTGGTATAGAATGCTTAAATGATCAGTGCTCATCTCTTGATCTCCATGCTTGTATATGTGTACAGGATAGTCTAGATAGTACAGGCTTCATTACAATAGAGAAAAAAACGTGATGTATTGTGATTTTTGTCATAGGGCTGGTTCAACTTTGGCTGGAAAAACTGATTTTGTAGATGGTAGTACTAAATTTAAACATGAAAACGTCCTTGCCCATAGTAAAAGTCTTAGACATGGCAAGTGCCACGCCTTTATCATTAATAAAACAAGCAAACACTCAATTGAAAAGTCTCACATTGCCAAGAAATTTCTCAATGCAGAAATCAAACCAAACGAAAAGGATTTGACGGATTTGAAAGTTAAATTTAACACAGTTTATTGTATAGGGAAGGAAGAAATGGCCTTTACAAAACTCAAGCCCCTACTCTTACTTCAATACAAAAATGGGCTACCTGTGACACCTGCATACAGTAACGATGTTAGGTGTGGTGAAATGATGTCTACTATTGCAAGCACGATCAGAGATGAGACGTTGGAATCTATCAGTGACTCTCATTATGTGTCAGTTATGATTGATGGTGCCACTGACAGCTCTGTGTCAGAAAATGAAGCAGTTTATGTGAGAACAGTGTTGAATGGCAAAGCAGAAAATAAACTTGTTGAAGTTATTACCATTGAACATGGCCATGCTAAAGGCATTATCTCTGCTACTAAATCTGCTCTTTCAAAAGTGGGGATCAGTGATGATGAAATGTCAGCGAGAATTGTTTTGTGCAGATGGGGCAAATGTGAATACAGGACAGAGGAATGGTGTTGTCACTGTTAAGGCAGGAAGTTCCCCATCTCATAGATTTTCACTGTATGGCACATAGGCTTGAATTAGCCCTATTGAAACTACAAAAACAGACTCCTATTATGCAGACTGTCAATGACTGTCTACATTTGATATGGAAGATTTACCACTTCAGTCCAAAGAGCAAGAGAGAACTCAAGATCATTGGAGAAGAACTTGAAGCAAGAATCTACTCACCAGTGCCAGTGAAGGGTACCAGATGGATTCCCCATGTAGACAGGGCAATGAGAGTCTTTCTCCAAGGAAAGAAAGATGGTCATTTAGCTGAGGATCATAGTCAATATGCAGCAGTCTACACTCATATGGAAAATCTTGCAGCAACATCATCAAATGCAGACATTGCTGGTAGAGCTAAGAAAATAAACAAGCAGTTGAAGGATCTTTTATTCACTGCATTTTGCCATTTCATATCCGATCTATTTGGCAAGCTAGCTTTGCTCAGTCTAAAACTACAGCAGACAAACAATCTGATTCTTCCTGTAGCAGTTGCATCAATTAAGGATTGTATGGAAACTTTCAAGTATGAAGGAGGAATACATTCCTGGGGGAATGTATGAAAAGTTTATCCTGTGTATGGAAGAACAACAGTCTGAAAATTTGCAGGGTAATCCCAAATTTCAAGGAGTTGAAATGACCGGGAGTCCTGTTTATGAGGCCAAAGAAAAACTAAAGAAGCATGTTGAGTCTACAGTTGACATTACAATCAAAGAACTAGTCAAGGTTTCAAAATCTGTTGGGAACAAATACAAGTGTAGATGCTCAAGGTGTGGTGAAAAGTTTCATTAAGGTGTTCAATCATGACACATGGCCAGAATGCAAAAGGGAACTTGTCCATTTTGGAAATCATAAAATAGACATTATTTGTGAATGATTTGGAAAACGTCTTGTGGCTGCAGGATGCAATATGGAAGTTGTTCAGATGGAATGGAGACACATGAAATTCTTTGTTGCAAATACTTTTAGGGACAAGTCTTATTCTGATTTGTGGCAAATCCTACTGACCAAGGACCCATACAAGACTGACTTCTGCAATGTACTTCATCTTGTGAGAATAATGTTCACTCTTCCAATCAGCTTCGCAGAGTGTGAGAGAACCTTTTCTGCACAGAAGAGAATAAAGAGTGACATACGGAGCAGCTTGTCTGTACAGAGACTGTCAGACCTAATCTTGCTTTCTTCTGAAGGTCCAGATCTGGCTGAATTCAACCCAGAGAAATCCATTGACATGTGGGTGGCAAACAGCAGGAGAAGGATTGCTGGGGGGCCAGGACAGTGTGACTGGCCAGCTAACATTGTGTCTGTTGATTGAAAGTGTAAGGACAAAGCAGTACTGTTTGAAAACAAAAAGATTTAGTCACATGCTATTGATTTGACAATTCAAATTGAGCAAGTGTTAAAGTGGGACTGGAAATTGGAATAAAAAGGTAAATGCAAGTCAATATTGGGCAAATGGAGTTATAAATTTTAAAAGATAAAATTTCAGTTTGAAACATAGAAATAAGTTCAATGTCAGTAACACAAAGACACAGTATGTGTTTGCCAGACCATCTGGACATTTCCCTTTCCAGTCCCACTTTAAGATCTTAGATCAGCATTACTATAGTTAATATAGTTAATATTTCTAAGTGATATTTACCAACCTGATACGGAAATTGAAAATAAGGTAAAAACCTGTTGTTAAGAGTGTTACAATAACTGCAAATCATGACTGAATATTTCTAAATGGCACCTTTGCCAGGTAACAGTTGAATGAATGTAATGTTTTTATGAGGTGGTTGTTGTTTCAAGTTTAATAATATTGAAACTGATGCAATCTTCAAACTTGCATTTGTCAGTTGACTGAATTATCCTGAGTGATATTTGCCAGGTAACTGTAAATAGTTCTACAGTTTCTAGACTCAATATAATGTATTTATGATCTTTTTGTTTGAGGTTGTTGTTATGATTTTTTTGTTTGAGGTTGTTTAGTAATATTGAAACTGATGAGATCTTGAAGACTTCAAATTTGCATTTAAATTTTGTCAGTAAGTTTACTGAATGACACCTTTCAAAGTTTGCCAGGTAACAATTGAAGTTTATGAGGTTGTTGTTTCAAGTTTAGTAACTAATATTGAAACTGATGAGATCTTCAAACATGTATTTGTCAGTTGACTGAATTATTCTAAGTGATATTTGCCAGGTAACAGTACCACTGAATGTAATTGTTCTTGAAATTTCTAAATTTCCTCCCATAAATTTCATCTGTATTGTCTTAGAGAATTAGAAAATAAAACAAAACTTCACCTGGAATTGTTTTATTCATAACATTAGAGTGAAATAACATTACATGAATTTGGCTAGTAACTTTTCTATTTGGCTAGTAAACGAAAATATTTAGTTGTCAAAGGTCAACTAAAGGTAAATTTGTCCGTAGAGCCCTGGGTTAGTGTTGAAATGTGACTTGTGTTTTTTCAGACCAGCACAGTTTTATTTTGGTTTCAATTGTATGATGATATTGTAAGTTTTTTTTTTTTTTTTTTTTTTTATGTAAAAATTTTCTTTATATTATTATTTGCCCTGAATCAAAATAAAATTGCACTAAAATTTAAGTTTTTAATTAAAAAAAAAATTTTTAATTGATTTTAGGATTAAAATATATTACGGACATTATCTTAAAAGATAATTTTTTTTTTTTTTTTTTTAAAACAAATTGTTTGCATTTTCTTAAAGTTTAAATTAGGATAATTTATGAATTTTTTAAAATCTTTTAAAATTCTGTATTAATTTCTAGCAGCCAAATGATATTGTTATTTTATTAAAACTGTATTTATTAATCATGGAAAAGATTGTTACAATTCAATGACCACCAGTATTTTAAAAAGAATTAAAAAATGTTTTTGTGTCTGTAAAAACATGTTGCTTTTGGCAAATATGATATTCATTATCTGTCTATATTTCTGAGATGAGGTATTATGTACACTATTTACATTATTTGGACTATTGTCCTCATCTTTGTTGCCATGTTTATCACAACGTATTGGCTGTTGTACACTCTGGCCTTCTTCAGGTGGTTGGAATGTCGAACTGAATCCTTTATTTTGCTCACTGGGGTAGATTGTTCTAGTTCCACGTGCCATGTCTAATGGATGTCAGTTATCTCCTGTTAATTCCTCTCTCCAAGTTCTCCACTGCCTTAACCAGGTATTCAACTCACACTCTTTATCCACAGTGCCATGTGTCCTTGAGGAAATCTGTATGAATTTCTGGGTATTATAAACCTAATGTCTTTAGCATCATTATTTTAGCTCATATTGCAATTTTTGCTGTTATCATTGCATGTTTTTTACCAGAGCTCTTATTGTAATTTTTGCTGTTATTATTGCTTTTCTCTGGCACTCCTTATTACTGGTTCCCATATTGTATTCATTTCTATGCTTGGTCGGCTGAGGAGATTTTTGTGGCCCAACATATGTGCTGATTCCTTAAGTTTACGAATTTTCTGATGATGTTCTTTGTCTATGATCTCATCTTGATCCCACAGAGGGCAGTGATCTCACTTTTCTCTCCATATATGGTCAGCCATGCCTGATTTTTCCACTTCTCCTCGTGTTATAGCTTTTTGGTGTTCTTGAAGCCTTACCTTAAGGGGACGGCCTGTCTCCCCTTTATATTTCTTTTTATATAACATCAGGACAACATTCAAAAGCAGGACAACACTTTGCAGATATCTCTCCTGAGTAAGACCCCCCACCACAGAGGAGAAACTGTGTGCAGACTCTTAGTTACAGTTTCTGGAAAGAAATAGTTTGAATAATGTAAATGTATGAATGTCCATAACAACACTCAAACACCTATAATAGCTTTTTAATATTTATTGGTAATTTTCAAAAATTTTGTCAATCATCTTTGTAAGTAATGCTATAAAGCCAAGGTACCTAAAATTCAGTAAAATATTACATTGCTGAAAATATTTGAAATTTTTAAGATTACTGAGTAGTTAAAAAAAAAAAAAAAAAATTATTACTAGGGATGTAGTACTTGGATATTCTGAACTGAAACCAACTTTCTTTATTCCAACAATACTAGTTAAATTTTGACTATCATAAAATTTAGTAAGTTTTCTTTTATACAAAATAAAAAATAAGTTGTATACACATAATGATTAAATTAGTATATGAAATATGTATGTATACAAAATAATTTATGTATGAAAAATAAATAATTAATTTCTTAATGACATGGAATAAAATAATGAATGAGTATTTACTCTTTAAATCTCATCTTACCTTGATTAGTGGATGCTACTTCTAGTTTTGAGAAACTTTTTTTATCATTAGTCATAGTTTTTATGTGAAATTTTGAGATAAGTATTTATTGCACTTTTTGTGTTTTATACTGTTATATCCTACAGGAGGAAAAAAAATTAGTTAAGTGAATCAATTTAACTGGTTGTCATGAATTCAATCCCTTGATCAAGTAGTAGAAAAAATTATTTCTGGTTTACTGGAAGAGGCAGACAAGCAACTCCACAAGTGCAAATTGGAAGAATTAACTGATACAAGATATCCTCTATGATGGACATAAGAATGAAAATAATGAACCCCTGTGTATTAAAGTTTAGTTTAAAATTACCCGAATATTAAAAAGCATGTCAGAATACCAGAAGGTATGAGATGTTATTATTGGTAATGAGAATCAAGTCTGTAGAATAAGTGTCATTTATTTAATAATTTTTTCAGAAAATGGAAGATAAAACGAAAGAATTGCAGAAAAGGTTAATTGATCATTTTGTTATCTTATTTAAAAATATTTTTCCCTTTTAAATTCTCTAAAAACAAATCAAGGAATACTAATGGGTTATTCTTTTTTTTTTAATACGGAGATGGCGTCAACAGTGCAACATCAAACAGGTAAAAAAATCTCTAAATAAACAAAGATTGTCAAGAAAATATTCTTATCTTGGTTTTAAATCCAATATACTGTTATTGCATTATGTTGAGATTATCAAACTTCCATTTCTCACCTGAGCCCTTTATTGCATTAATAAATTATGTTACAATTAAAAATATCATACATAATAATGAACAGTGCAACTTTTTTGTATCTTGCTTTGTTTCTCTTTTCATAACTTCTGTTATATTATATTGAAAAAATAACAAGAATCCTATTCTGAACGAAGCATCTAACAGGAAACTTGAACTATTAACCTTGACTGACATATCCACTATGCCTTATTATGCTCATTTACAAAATATAAAATTAATGGTAAATATTCAGAATCCATCTATCCATCCATCCATATCTCAACGATTAAATATAAATACTCTATAGTGTAAGAAAAACTGTACCAAATGTTAAATTCAAAATTAAACTACAATTCATTTAAATATTTTGTGACAATAATATTCCACCTTCAACAATAATATATCTTTGTGAACTTCAAAATTTAAAAATTGTCAATGTTTATAGATATTTAATTCCTGCACTTGAAAATTGCTTTCAGCATGAAACATTTGGCTTCTTCAATTAATGGTGAAATATTAAATGTAAATTTATATAATGTGGAAGTGTGTAATTTAGACGAGAGAATGATTTACATGATTAATTTCTTTGATTTAACTTTTAGTAGCAGAAAAAACCAATTTCAGAAAGTCATATATTTATTAGTCATTTAAAAAGATATAATGGTTAATAGAATCCATCCATTGTTTGATAAAAACATACAAAATGTCTTTAAACAAAATAGACAAATGATTTGGACCAAATAAATAAGGGTAAGAATACGTTAAAGCTGTTGATGTCTTAATGTCAAATATTGTTCTTTTTTGCTTTTCAAGAATTTAATTTCTTTATTAAAAACTAGGAAAAAAACCTTGAAATTATAAGCCATACAGACATATTGCCTTTATCTGAATAAAAATATTAATCAAACAGAATTTGCTTGGGCAAGATGTCTTTGGTTTGATAACAGACTATGCTAAGCATTTTGATCACCTCAGATAGAATTTCTTTCTTTAGTAGACTGGTTGGCAATATGGGTTTTTATAGGAACCAGATATATGTTGATATTCAATCCATGCAATTACTTACAAAATCAGTGAGGCACTAGAAACAAATAAATTTCAAGCATGATTGCATTAGATAGTTGACATTTTTATTTCGATCCAATGGATTACATCACAACTCTCATCCATTATAGAATCACTGGAAAAAAAAGTCTTCTAATTTTATAAAGCTTTCTAATATGATATAATTTCTGAAGGATTATAAGGCCGGACCTTTTAGGACAATATCCATGAAAAAAATATCCCCGTCTTCAAGACGAATTGCTTCAGCCGTCTTTCTTTCATAATCTACTTGGACAGTCACCCAATCACTTTGAATATCTATGTTGATGATACAATGTTATATGTGTGCACTCTAAAACGTCCTGGATGATCAGGGATTAACCATGCTGATTTACCTCAGCGGGGTGAGCCTTTCTGTTCCTCTGAACGTCATTACAATACAAAAAAAATCGGACGAGTAATTAATTCAAAACAATACGTGGCCAAACTAGTGACATTTCATGGTAAATGTGTTGTTGTATGAGAAACTTTTTTTTTAATCATATATATGATATTTGATAGAGGTTTAATGAATTTAAGTGGTGAAAACATCTATACAAAGTGGAACTTGTACATATGTTCCAACTTCTTAGGTCCTCCTCCTGGTTCTTCTTTTCTTTACTGAACAACGATGGGTTAATAAAACCTGTTTCGACAATTGACAGATCCTAAGAGCTAAATCAGGCTGAAAATGGGAGAAATCTAACTAGGATATGGGTACACGGTTCTCCAGCTTTAAGAAATTTGAAGGAGAAGATAGTCCAAAACTGTTTTTTATTTTTGCAAAATTGCATCACTAAAACCGTTTCACGAGTAGAGTGGTATAAAATAAGTCTCTAACTGACTGTTGCATTTGGAGAGAAAAGGGTTCAGATGAATTATATTCCTTAGTTCCAGTAGTTATAAACTTCATGGATAAAATCCACCATGCGTATAGAACACAAATACCCCATTCCTTTCGGAAAATTTCACTGGTGAAATGTCAGTTCCTAGTAAAGTAATTTCTTCCAGGAACTGCTGCTTAAGACATGATTGACGTAAATAAATTGTATCTGATTAAATCTTAACCTATTTCAAGTCTAGGGTTAACTGTTATCTTGTGTGTGTATCTATATAAACTATGTCTCTTACATTTTTCAACCGATCTCTGCCTTCACAGGTGGCTTAAAAGGCCTTGCAAGATTCTGATAATAGCAAAAAAAAAAAAAAATTTTAAATATTATTTTTGAACAAATTCAATTTGGAAAAATTTGATTAAACCAATTGAAAATGAAAGGGACAAATTAACCTGTTTATAAATGTTATAAAATTGATTTGTGATTATGTCTTACTTGTGTGTGTGTGTGTGTGTGTGTGTGTGTGTGTGTGTGTGTGTTCATTCGTTTATATATGGGATCGGATTTCCTTACATTTTTCAACTGATTTCAACAAAACTTCACAGGACTAGTGTAAAATTATTGTCCACACGGTTTTTCTTTATTTTTACATTCAAAATTGCTTTAAAATTGTTTTTGCATGAAATTGTTTTGAAAAAATTCTATTCAATTGTAGACTCATAACAATAAAAAAAATGTTTTTCTTTGAATTTGACCAAATTCGTAAAAGCGTCAAAAAAAAAAAAACAGAGGAATGTCCGTCAACCTTAAACAATAATCGTTTTTTTTTTTTTTTTTTCAGAGAATGATACACTTTCTCTTAAACAAATGAAACCTAAACTCTACAGGTAGTAACTTATAAATAAAATAATATATAGAATATATATATATATATATATATATATATATATATAACCCTTATTATAAAACAAAAATTATTGAAGTTAATTTTGTGTCATCTGTTCGTTTATAAAAGATAATGCCAACCATTTTTGATGATTTAACAGGAAGCTTAAAAACACAGGCGGTGGTTCTGACAGCGCCAAAAATTGAAACATCTCAATTGTTTTAAAACGAAATCAATTTGTCAGATTTATAAAGATTTCCTATTTGTCCCTTATCGGAAGATTCTCTTGCATTCCTACTATTTGAAATCTTAATTCATATAAAAATAGAATATATATATATATATATATATATATATAGCGTTTTTTTTTTTATATTTATATATCAGAAAACGATACATAAAAAAAGTAAAAAATGAAAATAATTAATACAAAAATCCTCCTAACTCAAAATAACCAGAAAATACTTTTTAAATATAAAATAAGTGTCCAAATAAATAGAAAAAATAGACATTTATTTTGCATCAAACACTGAAAAATATATATTAGGTTTGTAACTATGTAAGTTTATATATATATATGATGTGGTATTGAATATATATGTGTGTATCTATCTATCTGTCTCTCTCTCTATATATATATATATATATATATATATATATATATATATTATATTTATATATATATATATATATATATATATATATATATATATATATTTAATTATTTATATTTCATGGATATACATACATACATATATATTTTATATGTATTTAATCATTTATATATGTCATGGATATGCTTACATTATATTAATTTTATATATTTATATATATTATATATATAAATATATTATATTTTTATTACTATTAAATGATGTTTAAATGAATAACAACATAGATTGCATTTCTTTGATTTTTATTACTGGTTGCACAGTTAAAGTTTTATCCATAAAATTTTCCCCTACCTTCCCTTACTGCAATATTCTCAAAAAATCTAAAGTAGGATCTGTAATGTTAATCGGTATTGAATTAGCTTCTTGACTTCAGCCGCTTTCTCACAGACGTGATGTGGCTTCCTCTGTCTTTTCTACAAATACTTTCATGGCTACTGCACTGATAAGCATTTTTCCCTGGTGCCCTGACTACATGAATTTAAGTGTACTACTAGATTGGCATCTAGGTCCCAACTTTTTACAGTTGAAATAGTTAAATGTAACCACCCTTCTAACAGTTTCTTTCCTCGCACTTCTCCATATTGGAACTCCATTCCTCTCACTTGCTTCCCTGATAACTACAATCATCAAAAAAACCTAAATGCAACATCAGTCACCATGTTTTGTTGCGTTGATACCTGTTCTTTTTCCTTTCTTCAATCCCCCCTACACCCCTCTTTTCTCTCATTTTTACTCTCCATACCCCCCTGTGTGATAATGGCACTTCTGACTTGCTTGGGGTGAAATGCTTAAAACAAATAAAAAAAAACATTGAATATAAAATAATTAGGGTACGGACAAAAGCATCTAATAAAATAATTAGGGTACTGAAAATAGCATCTACCACAATCAAAGGTAAAGCTCTCCCTACCAACAGCTAAAATAATAAAAAAAGTGCTCAATACAATAATATATATATATATATATATATATATATATATATATATATATATATAAATATAAATGTAAAAGGTGTGTGTGTGTGTAACGAATGCACGGCTGCAATTTTCGACGGATTTGCACCAAAATTTATATGCACATGCTCCAAGTTAGCGGGAAGGCCAAGACTGACTTTGCATTTCCCAACTCCCATCGATATTGGAAATAATCGATTTTTTTCATGCTTCTATGGCAGTTTCATGTAGTTTGCGCCCATTTTCTACTGGCCAGAGTAAGAGCCTATAGCTGGCTGCCACGAATAAACAAGAAGATTCTATTGGCCAGCATGAGAGCCAACAGCTGACTGACATGAATGTTAACTAGCATGCTAGCATGCAAAAAAAATTGATAGATGCATTTGTCACAAGTGGGAAAAATTTAAATCTGCATGGCACTTTACTCCAATTGGCTCATTAGCTTGCTTAAACTCAACGTTGATTCTGATTCTGCAGAACTTGGTTGGGTGTGAAAAAGTATTTGTTGTTAACATTCTTTTTTTCATTCGGTTCTTCCAGTTACGAGTCCTTTTTTAAAGCTGATTGTTTTGTGTTCATTTTATTTAGTTCTTTTTTTGTAACAGATTTAATGTTTAGTATAGAGCTTAGAAAAAAAATTTGCATGTGTGAGATAGGCAAGAAGTAAGGCATGTAGCAACATCAGCACGGCAAAGGGCACTCCTTTAAAGGCAAGGAAGGGCAAAAATATTTTAAGTCAAGTGATAGTGATTGCTGTATGAGTCATATGATTTTTGAATCAACCATGGGCAACGCCAGGCCATGCTGCTAATAATTTATAAGAACTGGTTGTATATAATTTGTTACCTCTTGAAATATGAAGATTTGAAGTATGAACCAAGCTAAAATAAATACATAAAATAAAAATATTTAGTGAAATAGCAATTAAAAAAAGTTTTTTGTTTTTTGATATTTTGAAGGGATGAAAATTTAAATAAAGACATTAATGATGAAACAGAACTGAAATAAAAATAAAATAATTGCATTGCGTCAGATTTTTTTAAATCACGTAACCTTTTTAAGGATTATGTCACATACAGATTCCCATAGGTAGAAATAAGAATGTTTGTTTTTTTTTTTTTTTTTTTTTCACTAAAAAATTATTTTTAAAATTTTAAAAAACTATTTGAAGAAAAAATGACTGTTATTTTTTTTCAAATTTTGATTCCTAAATTTATTTTCATAAAAATGATATCACCAAATTATATGTGTTTTTTTGAAAGCAATGAAGAAATTTTAAAAAGGATTTTTGAACTATTATATTTAATTATAATTTAAATTTTACAAAAATTTAAAATTTTTTTAAAAATTCATTATTCATTGAAAAATTTTATTTCTTCATTTTGAAAAGTGTTTTTAATATAACCTATTTACAAAAGCAATTAAAAGCTTTTCTAGAAAAATAACATCAGTTTTTTTGCATTTTTTATTTTACAATTCAGAGCATTGTTTTTGATGAATTTGGTTAACTGTTTTTATTCAAAAAAAAAAATTGATGATTTATTTCTCCACAGAAGTTTCCTGTTTTTAACTTAAAAAAAATAAACCCTCCTAAAATTTTAATTTTTTGAAATTTTTGAAATTAACCAAGTTGGTGGTAACATTTAATAAAAAGAAAATTTTAAACCATTTGTTATTTTCTAAAAAAAAAAAAAAAATTTCAAAAAAATTTTAATTTTTTTGAATATGTATTGAAAAATTTCATTAAAACCTGATAATTATTTGAATTTTGCAAAATTTCAAAGTCAATTATTTTTTAATAAAAAAACATTATAAAAAAAAAAAAAAAACTAATCTTTGACAACAGATATATGATTTATAAAAAAAAAAAAAAAAAAAGTTAAACATTTTGATGATAGTTTTATTTTATTGAGTTTAAAAATTTTGGCTTCAAATTCATTAAAAAAAAAATCATGCTATTAATTTTTTTAAACAAAAAAAGAAAAGAATTGTTTACCTATTTAAGTGAAAGTGAAAAAATAAATCCTAAAATTGTTCTTTTTATAATGCTATTTTTTTCCTAGGTTTAATTTTGTTTTGGTTACTTTAGCTGTATTATTATGCAGCATCAACAGAATAAAAAAACAATAACAAACACACACACACACAAACACAAACAAACACACACAACAAACACACAAACACATTGAAAAGTTACTTGTTTTTTTTGAAGATAAATGCTTTAAAATTAAATCTTTGTATCAAAAGAATAAGAACTTGGAATATTATTATAAAATAGAATAATATTAATTTAAATCTTGAACATATAACATTGTATTTATATATTTTTAATTAGAAATTTATATGAAATTTTCTGTTGCTTATATGTCTGACTAAACTTAAAATAATTAGAATAATGAATATTATTTCACTATTAGATATGTTTTTTTTCAAAAAATTTAAAAAGAAAAATATAAAAAATGTAAAAAAAGCAAAATTTAATTAAATTTCATTTGATCTAACAATTTAAAACAAATTTTAATTAATCTATTAATGGAATTTTTTTCTACGAAATTCATTTTTATTAAAATTTGTCTAGAAAACTGTTTTTTAATATTAATGAAACATGTCCATTCTTAAAAATAAAAAAATGAAAAAATTACAACCAGAAATTTCGCAAAAAAAAGTTTGACAACAATTTGCAATTTTTGCATTCCATTTAACAAGGTTTTTTTGTAAAATTTTTAAATTTAATTTTATATTGAAGGAAAGTTTTTTTCAATTTTTTTTTATTTATTTATAACAATGAAATTTAAACAATTAATTAACCTAAATATTAAAATTTTGTTTGAATTTTTTAAAAGGAAAGTTTTTTTGATTTTGTATTTGAAATATTTTAAATACAAAAAATAAAGCAAAAATTTTTAATTTTTTTTTTTTAAAATATAGTTTTTTTATTTTTTGGATCATCTTTATTTTTGAAAAATTCCATATTTGCATTTATTAAAATAAGTTCTTTTTGAAATCCATTGTCATTTTTTTCACTAAATAATTGTTTAAATTTTAATCATTTTAACATTTTTTTTCCAAATATTGAATTTATATATATATTTATCAAAAAATATATATATAAGACACATATATTTAAAAAAAATGAAATTAAAAAACACAATTTTTTTACAAAATTAAAAAAAAAAAAAAATACAATAAATAAACATTCTAACTTGAAATTTTCTATTTTTATTTGAGGAAAATTTTAAAGAAAATTTTTTATTTTTATCAAAATTAAAATTCCAAGTCATTTTTTTCCAAAATAACATTTTAAATTATGAAATGATAAAAAAATAACTAATATTTTATTTTAAATGTCAAATTAAATAAAATTAAAAACAAAACAATCAATTTTAAATTTTACACTTTGCATGGAATTATATAAAATAAATAAAATATTTAAAAAATTAAATTTTAAAATATAATTTTTTATAAAATTTATAGAAATATAATATTAAAAATTAAATAATTTAAAAATAAATTTATAATTAAATTTAATCATTTATTTTTTTTTTCCAATACATTAAATAAAATAAATAATTAAATGGATTTTATATTATAAAAAATTTAAAAATTTTAAAAAATCTTTTCAATAAATCATAAAAAATAAAATTTTTTTATTTTTTTAAAAAAAAATTTATTTTAATGCAAAAAAAACAAAAAAATTATTTAAAAAAAATTAAAAATCAATTATCAAACAATTTAAAAATTTAATTTAAAAAAAAAAATGAAATTATAAAATTATTTAAAAAAAAACAAAAATAGAAAAAAATTAAATTTATTAAAATGTAAAAATAAAAAAAATTTATTAAAATAAATATATAATATAAATAAATAAAAACAAAAAAAATTAATTATAGTAAAAATTTTTTGAAAAATAGAAAATTGAATAATACAAATAAAAACTAAAAAATAGAATTGATATTAAAATATTAAAATAAATAAAAAAAAATTATATTATTAAAAATATTAAAAAAAAATTCAAATTTAAAAATCAATTATTAAATCTAAAAAAAAAATATCAATTTAATGAAGTTTATTTTCTATCTAAAAAAAAAAAATTTAAAAAAATTTTAAAATAATTTCTTTATTATTTAATTTACATTTATCATAAAAACAATAAAAAAAAAAAAAAAAACTATTAAAAATTAAAAATAATATCAAAAAAAAAAAAAAATTTTAATGAATTTAAAAATTTTAAATTAATTTTAAAAATTAAAAAAACAAATTTGTTTCTAAAATTTTTTTTGTTTCTTATTTCTAAAAAAAAAGAAAAAAAATGTAAAAAGATTTGTATGTATTGTTAAAAGAGAGAATCAATGAATAATTGAAATATTTAAATTTTGAATGTTAAAAATTTTATTTTAAATTTAAATTAAAATAAATAAAAACAATTAGATTTATAAATTTTTTTTATATTTTAATTGTGGAATATTGGTTATTTTAATTTTTGATGTTTATTAAAACTGCATTTTTTCAAAAAGGATTTTTAAAACATTTGCATCAGATTTTTTTATTTAAATTACAAAAACTAATTTTAAAAAAAAATTTTTATAATTAACACATAAAATAAAATCCATTTTGTTAAAATCAGTTGATTTAAATACAAAAGAAAAGTATTTAATTTTTTTCGATAATTAAAAATAAAATTTATATGAAAATATATTAGGAATACATTTAATCTTAAATTTGAATTAGATAGAAAAAACCATTTTTTTATTAAAAAAAATTTAGTTTAAACATAATATGAAAAATAAATTTTTTTATTTTATTTTAAAAAAAAAATTCTTTGTTAAATGAAATTTGTTAAATTACAGAAGAATAAATTTGATTTAATATTTTTAAAAAAGGAATTTTTGAATATTACAAAAACATTTTATTTAATTTTTTATTTTATTTAAAAAAAAAATTTTAAAAATTTAACAAAAAAAAAAAAAATAATTTCAAAATATTTTGAATTTTTTAAATTTACATTTAATTTAAAAAAAAAAAAATTTAAAAAAAAAAAGAATATAAAATATGTTTTTGAATTTATATTTTTCAATTTATATATTTTTTTTAAAAAGATTCAGAAAAAAATTTTCAATAAATTTAAAATTAAGTAAAAACAAAAAAAATAAAATTTAAAAAAAAATATTTAATAATTTTTTTTTTTTTGATTTTTTTTCATTTTTAAAATAAGGCTTTTAAAATCAAACATTTTTTTTTACTCAAAAATAAACAAAAAAAAACAAAAAAAATAAAAACCTTTATTAGAATTGATAAAGAAATGTTTTTCGAAAATGAAAAAAAAAAAATTAATTAATGTGAAAAATTTTTCCTTTAGTTTATTTTTTAATTTTTTTACAAATCATTCACAGAAATAAAAAAATAAAAATTCATTAAAAATTATAAAATATTTTCAATTTTTAAATTTAAAAATTTAAATTTTTTTTAATTTTTATTTTCAACAAAATAATTTTCATGGATTGAAAAAAATTTTTAATTTTAAAAAAAAACAAAAATTCAAAAAAAAATGAATTTTTTTGATTATTAATGTTTGAAAATAAATATTTTTTTGATAAATTTTTTTCAAATAATTTTATATAGTGAAAAAAAAATTTAAAAAAATACAATATAATAAATTAAAATAAAAAAAATATGAATCTATATTTGAAAAAAATTAAAAAAGATAAATATTTTTTAGATTGAATTTAAAATTGGAAGTTCTAAAAAGGCTAAAAAAAAATTTTTTAAAATTTTCTTAACAGACTAAAAAATTCTTATTTATTTTTATTTTTTAAATCCATAGAAAAATATAATTATCAATAAAAATTTTAATTTCAATATTTTTTTAATTTAGAAAAAATATATTTTAAATTTTTAAATTTTGAAAAAAAACAAAAAGTAAAAAATTGAAAATTTCAAAAAATCTGATTTTTATTTAATGCTTCAGCTTTTTAAAAACAAATGACATTAAAAGAAGAAAATTTAACTTTATAATTTATTAAGTAATATAGAAAAAATGAATGGATTTTTTATTTTTATTTTTCATTTTTCTTATCATCCAATTTTAAAAAAAAATAAATCTTTCAAAAGAATTTTTATAAATAAAATATATTTTTAACTTAAATAAAATTTAATTTTCTTTTTGTTCTATAAAAATAATCCTTTATATATAAATTTATTATTTTTGAAAAAAAATTGAAAATATTTTTTTTTAAACTCAAAAAAAAAAAAAAAAAAATAAAAAAAATTTGAAATCTGAAAAAATTGAGAAAAAAAAAATTGAATTTAAAAAAAATTTTAAAAAATAAAACTTCATTGTTTTTTTTGAAATTAAAATCAAAATTTAAAATTATCAAAAAGAAAATTAAAAGATATAAAACAAAATAAATGAAAATAAAGGTTTCTAATTGGTAATTTTAAATTTTATGAAATTATTATTTTAAAATAAGTAAATTGTTTTTTAAAATATCTAATTATTTTTTTTAAAAATAGATTAAGTTTTTGATTTAGACAAAATTTTGAAAAAAAAAAAATTTTTTGAATAATTTACAAAATAATTTTTAAACTCAGGATTTTTTAATTTTGAAATCCAAAATAGAAAAATATATTGAATTTATATTATATGGTTTTCAATGGCAATTAAATTACAAAAAGTTCTAAAAAATGGTATCAAGTGGATAAAATTTTAAATAATTTATACATTTTTTATAAAATTTTTTTTTATTTTTTATTTTTATTTCTTTTTTCATGATAATCATTTAAAAATTAATATTTTTTGAAATATAAAAAATAAACCAATATTAAAATCATTTAAAAAATCTTGAAAATATTAAATTTTAATCAACAATTCAAGAAAAAAATTTTTTTATTCATCTCAAATATTATAAAAAGAAATCACAAATCAACCAATTGATTAAATTTGAATATTCATTTGAAAAAATATAATTTGAAAAAAATTAAATTAAAAATTTGCAAATAAAATCTTCTTGTAAAAAAAAGAAAAAAAAAAAATTTATTATAATTTAATTATTAACAATGAATCAATTTTCCAAATGGAAACAACAATATTTTAAAATATTATAATTTAATATAAAAGGATAAAAAGAAAAATTAAATCAATTTGGAAAAATGAATTAAAATTTATTAAATAAAAACAAAAGAAAAATAATATTTATGATTAAAATATTTTTTTATAAAAAATTTAAAAAAAAATCATTTAAATATTTTTAAATAAAATGAAAAAATAAAAAAATATTTTTATAATATATATATAATATGAAAAAATTATATATATATAAGATTTTTTAAAATATTTTTTTAAAACAATGAATATATTATTTTTTAAAATATTTTTTAAAGTAATTTTTAAATTTAAACATAATTTAAATAAGATAAATTATATTTATAATAAAATTTCAATTATATGTTTTAACTTATGAATTTTTATTTATTGTTTAAATATTATTTTAAAAAAATAAAAATATAATATATTTAAATTAAAAAAAATGAATTAAAAATTAATATTTAATTTTTAAATATAAATATTTAAATAAATATTATATATATAAATAAAATTATATTTTATAAAAAAATTAAATTTTAAAAAAAATAAATTTTATATTTGAATAAATAAAAAATGATTTAAATATTTTATTATTAAAAAATTTAAAAACAAATTATAAAAATGAATTTTCAATTAAAAATATTTATAAAAAAAAATTTTTTAAAATTAAATTTGAAATCATGGAACAAATGATTTTTAATTAAATAAAAAAATAAATGCTTTTCATTTTAAAACTGAAAAAATAAATATTGATTTAAAAAAAAAAATTCATAAATAAAAAATTTTTAAATATTGAAAAATATTTATAAAGTAAAATTTTTTTTATAAATAAAAAAAAAAACAAAAATCAATTATATCATATATTTTAAAAAATATATATATATAAATGATATATTATATATATATATATATATATATATATTTATTTTTTTTTTTTTTTTAAGCATTTCACCCCAAGCAAGGCGGGAAGCCACTAGGATGCAAGGGGTTACAGAAGATTTGGAGCAAGAGCAGATAGGAGTGATAGAAGAAAGGATGAGGAGAAGGATAGTGGATAGATCAAGGTAACTGGAGATGTCGATTGACATTACATTTGAATAGTTGGAGATTATAGCTCTCAGGGAAACAGGAATTGGGAAGGGTGTTCCACAGGCGAGAGGTGCGAGGTATGAAGCTATTGGAGTAGAAGAGACGGCTACATTTAAAAAGTTTCGACAGTGAAAGGGTGAGAGCGGGATGCCAGCCTCGTAGGGCGCTTGAATTCATGGAGTCTGGGAACCAGTGAAAGCAGCTCATCGGAGCAATTACCATGAAAGTATTTGTAAAAAAGAAGAGAGAGAGGCGACGGCGCGTCTGTGAGAGAGTGACTGTAGACGAGATGCCAGATCAGGGCCAATTATATTGCATATCCGTCTCTGGATCTTATCAAGAACCCTGAGGCAAAACAGAAGGGGCTCCAGACCATATATGGCAGCAATACTCCATGCAAGGGCGAATGGTTGATTTGTAGATTTGAAGGATCGATTCTGGGGAGAAAAATTTCCTGGCGCGGCACAGGGAGCCAACTTTCCTTGCGGTGGACGAAGCAATTGACTCAATGTATTTGTTCCATCTCAGGTCAGCAGTCAACGTGAGACCGAGCAGCCGCAAGAGTTGCTCTCGAGAAGTTGAGCTATCAGACATTCTAATGGGGGCAGGGAAGGATCTCTGTGGTGATTAATAGAGAGCAGTTTTTTTTTTTTTTTTTGACCAGCCAATTCTTGCCCCAGTTAACAACCGATTGGAGGTCCTTTTCAAGACGCACGGCCAGGTTAGTTTTGTCAGCGACACTAGATTTGTTTTTGAGGCAGGAGTAAATTGTAGTGTCATCCGCGTAGATGCCAACTTGGGAATCTATGACGTCAGGAAGGTCGTTGAGGAAGATGAGGAATAGAGTGGGGCCTAGGATGGGAGCCTTGAGGAACACCTGCGTTCGTAGGATAGGAACTGGAGGAGAATCCGTTGAGAACGACCTTCAATTCACGGTTTGACAGGAATGATTGTATTAGGTCAAACAATCGACCTGTAATGCCATAACCCTGGAGCTTGCGAAGAAGGCCGGCATGCCAAACCCTATCAAACGCTTTGGAGATGTCTAGGGCCACGGCACGAGCTTCCCCGTTATTTTGAAGAGCTTGGTAGACAGTTTCAGTGATGGCCGTAAGCACATCAGCTGTAGATCGGGCAAAGCGGAAGCCATATTGCTTGTCTGAGAGCAGATCATGGGATGTAAGGTGGTTAACCACTTCGGTATTGATTAGGGCTTCGAAGACTTTGCCGAAGAGGGGTAGGAGACTGATAGGATGGTAATTAGAAGGGTCAGAGGGTTTCTTAAAGACAGGAACAATCGAAGAGGACTTCCAGCAGTCAGGAAAACAAGATTCCTTGAGGCAGTAGATATATAGTTTAGAGAGGGCGGGCGCCAGTTCAGGCGCGCATTTCTTCAAGACAATGGCTGGTATCCCATCTCCACCACTAGCCTTGTTGGGGTCTAAATTGGAGATAATGCCCAATACCAAAGACGGGGTTATGTGTAACCCACTCAATAGGGCCTCAGTTCTAAGAGGGAAGCCGGAAGAGTTGAGCGTCAAGTTGAATGAAAATTTCCAAGCAAAACATTCAGCTCTGTCGGCAGAGGAGGTCAGGACTTCGAACTGGTTGAATAAAGGAGGTATAGAGGGTTTTGCAATTGTTCAATACGCTCTTGCACAGCTCTTGCAGAGACGCCAATAAAATTTGGAGCCAAATTATAAATATATATATATATATATATATATATATATATATATATATATATATATATATTTCAATGATTAGGAAAAAATGAGAATATATGATGAAAAGGCAAAACAAAACAAAAATTTTGTGTTGTTAAGAAATGAAAGTCCAAAAATTTTTTGATATAATTTTTTTTTTTTTTTTTAAAAAAAAATTTTTTAAAAAAAATTTTTTTTTTTGCATCAATGTTTTGTTTTTAATGGATGAAAAATGAGAAATACCATCTTTTTGTGGTCAAAAAACACCTTGGATTTAAAATTCTTGCCATAATCTGATAATTCTTAGATTTTAATTAAACTTTTGGGACTTAAGAAAAATTATTATAAATTTTTTTTTTAAATGATGTTTTAAGAATATCTTAAAAAAAATTATTTTAACATCTTTTTACCCTAACTTATTTAATTTTGAAAAATTTTAAAGAAATTCTTTTTATTTAACACTTAAATGTTTATATTAGTTAAAAGGACAAGTCCATAGAGAGATTTAAATCATCAATTTTTTTTGATCAAACAGGACAGTTAGTTAAACAAAAAATCTGCTCTGAATGCAAAAAAATTAAAGAAATTATTTAATTAGAAAAATCTAGCAAATTTTTATGAATAAAATATATTATTTCATTAAAATATTTAATTTCTGTATTAATTTTAGTTTTTGATTTGAATATTGTTAAAAAAAAAAAAATGTTTTTACTAATCATAAATATAAAATTTAGTTACAATTTTTAAAATCAGTATTTAAAAAAAATAAAGAAAAAATTTTTTGTGTAAGTATAAACATGTTAATTTTTTAAATACAGACATCCATACAAAAAAACATTATAAAATAATAAAAGTTTAACTATGTGGTAATAGTAATGGTAATATTAACCATTTTCCTAAAAGGAAACATTTGGCATTTATTGAAACAACTGTTTTAATATTTTTTTTGTATGAGATTTATAAATATTTTTTTGAGGAAAACAGGTTTTTTCAAGTCCAGTCTGACTGTTATCACTCATTCCAATATTAATGGATTTTTCTACCTAACATTTTATTTTTAAGTAATTTGGAATTTTAACATTTTTAAATTTATATATATTCTAATGAAAATTTTACATGCTATCCATATATGGAAAAAATGCTATTGATAGTCCTCTGTGATTGGTAGTTATTTTTGATTTTGTAGCGCCGGTCCATAATATTCAAAGAATGATGATCAATGCCAAGACACTCAGTTTAGATATTTTGACAGGGTTTGGCAATCATACATAACATCCATATGAAATCTTGATAAAGACAATGAAAAATTTAAGAACATGGTATTGAGTTTTCAGGGTTGATGTTTAGGTTTAATAGCAATTTATGGATTCTAAAAAACTACTCTGATGTAACAACTTTTTTGAATAGAAAATTTAAAATGATATTGGTAATTTAAAAACGTTTATTCAACACGTGTTTTCATAATAATTGACAAAAATCAAGGTACCTAAAATTCAATAAAATATTAGAATGCTTAAATTTTTTTTAAAAATTTTTTAAGATTACAAGGAAAAAAAAATTTATGTTTTAAACCACAAATTTAATTACGCTAAAATCCTTCTTAGATAAACTTCCCAAACATCGTGCTGTCAATAAATGCATCAAAATAGTATAACAAAACTTCCACAATAAAAATATTTTCATGTGATATTTTAAACTAAAAAGTAAGTAATATTTGTTTCAATTCAGTTTAATTAAACTTTAAATCGATTTTTATTTTTTTTTTTAAAAAGAAAAAGAAATAAAGAGAATTGTTTGTTGACAAATTTAAAAATAATATGGACGATTTCAAATATTTTACTGATAATCAAGAAAAATATAATTCCAACCGGTTTAGATATGAAATAGTTTGAAATCACAGCAAAGAACTTTTCAAATTGGAAATATTACATCCGATCTATTAGAAAAAAAATAAAATAAAAGTTTCATCTAACAAAAAACTTTTCAATTTTAAATGCATTTTAAAACTTCACTAATTTTATTTTTTAAAGTTTCTATATATAAAAGTGGACATTGAAGTCAATGACAGTCTATTTGAATGCTTAACACAGTTTTGAGGATATGAAAGAAAAATTGTATTCAACTTAGAAACACTTTGTTGTTCCATAATTCTTCAAGAACATAAACAACTTTTTAAATAGAAATGCCCAACTATAAAAATGATATTGATCATTTTTATCCATTTATGTAATTACACCTTAACACTAAACTATATATTTTACCAATTATATATTATTATATATATATATATATATATATATATATATATATATATATATATATTTGACATTTAGACAAATATAATATTTTAATTAAGTCTTAAAAAATAGCAATTTTTTTTTCAATTCCGGCATTTCCAGATATTTGTAAACATCAAACCAAGCAAAAAAGGTAACTTGCTCAGCACTTTAATCCTACATCTTGCTTTCAGTAACCTTAATTTTTTTTTTTATCTTCAATATTTATTAGAGTTACATATTAAAAAATGGACGAAATGACGAATTTTCAAAAGGGAACAAATAGTTTTGTGCTCGATAGACCAGGAAGCATCTGACCTAAAACCTTTGAATTATTAATTGTATCACGAACTGTAGTGTTCAAAGTTATGACAGCTTACCCAAAAAAAGGCAAAAACATCATCAGCAAAGAGTAATACTGACAGAAATCAAAGTTGATCGAAAAAAACCGACAAGCTTTAAAACGATATTTGGATAAAAAATATAAAACTACTTATTTGAAAATGAAATCAGAACTCATTACTCATATTTAAACAATACAGTTTCTACATGCAAGGTCGTTGAGAGCTGGTATCCACGGAATCACTGGGATTCCTAAACCTCTGATCATTAAAAGACGAACGCCAAGTTGCGACAAAATGGTGTGATGAATTGGACACTGGAAAAATGTTATTTGGTCTGATGTGTCTTTCTCTTCTTTCACGTTATTTTATTAAAATGGTCGTGTTTATGTCTTCAGAACACCGCTGCTTTGAAAGCCTATGATCCAGATTGCATACTCCGGACAATCAAACATGGATAAAAAAAAGTAATGATTCTAGGCGGCAATTTCTTGGTATTCATTTGGTCCTGTCATCATTTTAAATGGGAGATTTACTGCAAATTGCCAGATATTATGCCATATTTCAAGAGGATAATGTCCCCCCATTCACACACACACATTAAAAAGAAAGTGAGTCATGGTTAGATGAGTATCATAACATAATTAAAAACATCTTCCATGACCATCACAATCATTGATCGTGTTGTGTTTTCTATTGTGTGAATTGTGTGTGTGTGTGTGTGTGTGTGTGTGTGTGTGTGAATAGAGAGAGGTAACTACCAATAAATAAAAAGAAATCAAATCGCCGATCCAAATTTTAAATTCAAATCGTCTTTTAATGCTGAACATAAACAAACGAGGACTTTGGAAGTTGATATTCATCCAAGAACATAGTCACTTTGGTTGGTCTTTTTTTTTACTGGGCAATTCAAACTCTCAGTCATTCCGTTGGTTTTAAAGAGGATGGTCATTTAGAATGGATTCTTGTACTTCAGTCTTTATAAGTCTAACATTGGTCCGTGTATTGAATATTGTTGCCATAAAAGAAATAAAGTTAGTCACTAAAATGCATTCTTGACAAAAGAAAAAGAATTCTGTTATTTTATCGCAAAAACAATATGGCAAATTTGATTTTAGTCATTCCTATCCTAACGAAGATATCTTTGCCAAAATTTTTTAAAATAAATATTTCCATAGTAATTGTTCTAAATTTTTTCTTTGGAAATTTAAATATTTATAAGACAAAGCTCAGCCTCATCATTAAACTGTTTATTGAAATTTTAGATTAACTGTAGATTCTATTCTAATAATTTATTCAGAAAATTTTAGTGATCTGAAAACCAATCCAGTTTCTTCATTTTCTATCTGTCTCTAAAAATTTAAATGCAACACAATCGTCAAATTCTTTTTATTTTTTTTTTTTTTTTTTTTTTTTAATCAGGTTCTTTTATTGTCTTTTCTCCTCAATAAATTTTCTTTGTTTCTTTCATTTCGGTAAACCCTTTCATTTTAGTAAAAATCTTTTGAAGGGTGAAATGATTTTCAAAAAAATGTTTTGCTAATTGTAATTTATAGCTTATTGCCATAGTTAGTGTGCGACCAACAAAATATTAATCTTTAAAAGACTTGTCTTAAGGTGTTAAAAAAAAAAAAAACGATGGACATTCAGTAACGTCTCCAAATGGTTTTGCGAGTCAGGCTGGTGTTAGCGTCAATGAGCCTTGTAATTTTTTTTTTTACCTCTACAGTATTTGCGAATGTCTCTTGCAAAATAAATATTGAAAATATTGTCATCTTGACAAATGCTAAAATTTCTGGAAATTTTTCTTTTTGAAGAGCTTTATAGAATATCAAATTGAATAAAATTATTTTGACAAAAAATCATATTTTACCAAACGACAAGAAATTTTAAATTACTCTATAAAAGTAAATTTTAAAAAAAAAAAACAAACTAAATTTTAAAAGAAAAAATGAAACTATAAATTTACTACTTTTCATCGACAAAGTTTTATTTAACTTTATAAGTAAAATCTGCAATTCAAAGCTCAAATGTATTTAGTAAATACTGATGAACACTTCAAGGATATTAAATAAAAGTTAAAAATGGCAGTTCTTATGAAATTCAACAAGAAAATCTAGTAAATAAATAAGATAATTATTTATTTATTATAAATTATGTTAGCTACCTACCCTGAATTACAATTGGTGCTATCATGTCTTCCCTTTGGTCTTCTATTAGAAGAAAAATAATCCATATATTATGTATCTTTTAGACATACTTGATTATCAAGAAAACAGTAGAAATGTTTAAAAATCAACTTTAAAATGATGAATTATTTTTTAACGTAAATTATAATTTTGGTTTAAATAAAAATTTCACATAAAATTAAACGTATGAAAAAGCAATAAAACAAAAGCTGAATGAAGAAGGTACATCTAGACACATGTCAGAGGTTAGAAACTTAAAATTTAAACAAAGTTTAATTTCAGAAATTGCTTGATGTTTAATTATAATTATTATTTGTTTTATTTTAATTCCCAAAGAAAACATTTGATTCCATCATTTAATTTGTTTTTTAATTTAAAAGAAAGCTTTTTTAAAGATGAAACAGGTTACTAACAGTTTGCAGTAATTTACATCATTCGATTAAAAACTGTAAATGCATGCTCTGCATGCAAAACAAATATCAGTGATTGAATTAAACAAGGCTTGAGAATGCTGAAAGTTCTGAATGCAATTTCCCAAAAATTTGATTAAATGATAACTACAAATTTTTTTTTTTCTGAAAAATTTGATCAGATTATTTTTAGTTCAGCATGTACATTAATAACAGAAAGTTGTCTTTTTATGATACTGGGGATTGAATTTAATACTTGAAACTACCAACAACTACATGGATATTTAGTGATGAATAAACTTTTTTCAGAAGGAAACTGGAAGAATGACCACCAAAGAAAAACAGTTAATACTATGAAACATTTAAATTAGTGGAAAATTTTTGTTTTACTAAAAATAATTGGATCTAACACAATACCAGGGGGACCAGGGTGGGAAACACAAATCTTGTGTAATTGATCTAATTTTACAAAATAGGAAACAATTTTTTTTTAGATGAGGTGTTGCAGATTTATGGTGTAATTAAAATTTCCCTACCCAGGGTGGTGGATTCATAAGAATCAAAAATATTGATTTTTTTTTTTATGGGGAGTTATTAAAAAGATAAATCTAGAAAATTATCTAAAATTATTTCTGTATTCAATACAAACTTTGTTAACAAAACTGTGGTGACTGGAAACAACGTACATCCCTGTTAACTAGGTGTATACTTTCAGAAAAAGGGATGACAATAGGTGTTTCAAACACTAAAATCGTTTAGGTACACATAACCATAAGGATTTGGAATTGCACTGTCAGAAACCTTAGATGCATTGAGAGTTTTTTTTAAAAAAATCATAATACCTTCTCAAAAGAAATTTGCTAATCTATTCTGAATTAGAACACTAATTTTTAAGTGGTTATTTATTAACTGGTTTCTTGGGATTTATCATAGATTCAGTTTTATATTATTGAATTTAGTGAATGTTACTTTATGAAAATTCAACAGAATGACTTTTGTACTATATTCACGAGTCACCAATCACATTAGTTTATAAGTAACTAGAATAAAAAAAAGTCGTAAATTGAGAACCAACACACCTGGATGTCATTTCTTCATTCTATAAAGAGCCACTATATGGGGGTTGTTAATGACCCAATTCTTGGTAATATCTCAAAGAAGAGTCTTGAGAACATTTGCACTCTTTATCAAATACAAGGTCCTACATGCTAGACAAAGACAAAGTCCTTTTTCAAATAATGTTGTTCACCATTTTGCCATTCGGATGGTTGATTTGTATGATGTATTTTTAAATTTTTTTAGACCTTGACCAAAATCTACAAGAATTATTCATCTCAAATAACTCAAACCAACAATTTTTTTTTCATCCATTAATTGGGCCTAAATAGTGCCAAAAATTGTTTTTATTATCTTAAAATGAGATTTATTGAATACCATACAGAGATGACTTAAATAGGTGCTACATAGGACTAATCAAAGGTTAATAGTTTTTACTCTTTTTGAACAAACAAAATTAGAATTTTCAGGTTCGAATATTTAAATGGAAGTCTTTTACAAATATTCACAATTTTTTCATATTTTTTTTTTTAGACACAACGTGTGGGTCCAAATATCACAAAAAGGGAATTAGTCAGATATGGCAGTAGTTTACTGACAATACTAAGATATCTTCAATTGTTACAGGATCAATTTAAATGGAATGTAAACAAAGATGAGTTATACTACCATTCTGTAAGGGAATGATCCAGATTTAGAAAAGAGAAATTGATTTTTCTTCACAAAAACATGGGGTGAGGTCATTGAAAAAAGGTTCACCAAGCAAAAGTGCCTGAAATTAATCGATCTCATTTTGAAAAATATCTTAGCAGAATTTCAGAAGTAAGTATCTAAAAAAAAAAAAAAAATTCTCATGCTTTATCTGTTTTTCAAATGATGTTTTTTTCATTATACATTCATATAAAATTTGATGGCAGCATATTTATATTTAGTTAAAATAAAGAATGTATATATTAGATTTGAAGCATTCCTGAAGCCGACCAATAACTGCACAAAGCGATTTGGTATAAAATTATTAAAATTTGTGTGTGGATTGTTTTTTTTTTTTTTTGTTATGAAAATGGAGGAGGTGGATATCTATTTTTTTTTTGCAAGAGAGATTTAAAAAAAAGAAAAAGAAAGTAAAACATTTTTATCTTCATTTTACTTTTTTTTTTTTTTTACAAGAGTACTCAAGAATTGATATTTGATCTGTCTTTGAAAATTTTTTGCAACAAGATGAGGATGGATGGACAAATAAAATGTTGATTAAAATTATTATTTTTTATTAAACATTTGCACTTGTAGGTGACTATTTCATTATAAATGTTAGTCCTTAAAAACATTTGACACCTAAAATAAACTATAATTTGGATATTCAATGATTTAATGCAATTTCAAATATATATATATATATATATATATATAAACAACAAAAACTATCCATTTTTAAGGGATTGGTATACAATAATGAAAATTGATATTTTTAAACAATGTGGAGTGAAACATCCGGAGGAAAAAGGGAGGGTTTTTCTAATATTTAAAGAGGATGGGTGGTTATTTGGTTGTTAGTGTTATGTACTTGATCTTTTCAGAATCAGATGTTGATATGTGAAAAAATGACTGTTTAAAAATAGAAATGGGAAATCAGCAAGCTGGAATTATTCAGTGGGAATGATGAGAACAATCAGGTCAAAAAAGACTAAAAATCTTTTTCAGACTGCAAAATTCTAATACAAATGAGTATATGTCATCCAAAATTTTATGAAATTCAAATCTTGCACTTTGGATTACCACTTATTTCAATTCCTACAAAATTTTCAAATGAGAAAAACTATGATTTTTAAACTTAAAATTGAAAAGATCAGTTTTATCAAAAAAGATAAATACTTTCGGGGAGGAGGTTTTCATTTACTAAAAGGGCTCAAATCAAACAAAAACACATGTTTAGATGACAAGTGGTGACATTAAGATTGTTCTTGAAATGATTTAAAAAGGCTGTAAATTTTTGTTCTGACCCAATATATTGTCGACAGTTATATGATTAGGTAAGCAAAAAACAATTTATAAAAATATAAAACAACTTTTTGTTATATATACATATATATATATATATATATAGTGCTGACATTAATAAAACAATGTGTGATGTAATATAACAGAGCTTTTAAGTATATATTAATAAATATACATATAGTTCATTTTTACCTGTTTCATATAAAAAAATAATTGAATAAGATTGTCACTGGCAATATATGACTGATTTATGATGAGAATCTAAAATGGAGAAAAATTGTGGCAAGATCTAGGAAAATCTTTAATATGTCTTTCTAGATAGAATCCCTGGGGGGCAGGAAATGTTCATTGTGAATTTTAAATTCTTTATGATGACCTGCTGGAACCTAGGAAAACTGTTGTTGTGCAGTTGACATCTTTGAATGATGGAATGGAAGAAAAATGAGCAAGGAAGATGACTGATTATTTTACTTCAACAAATCCTGTCCTTATTTGAAAGGGTGATGTAGAAAATGATCCTGAAGCTAAAACAGGAAATTCTTTCATATGTGTATTTTCTCAATCCATTATTTTCAGATTACCACAACTTAATCTATACATTAATCTTTGTCTCTGAACATTGGTTCTAAAAAGTTGAAGATTATGAAAAATTTCCTGGATAAAATAAATATATATATATATATATATATATATATATATATATATATATATATATGACTTCTGTTAGACTGTCTGTACATCTGTCATACCCTCTAAAATAGCCATACTTTTGGAAAAATTAAAAGATTTATTTAACATAGAAAATACTTCCACTATTTTAAAAACAACAATTTAAATAACAAATATTTATTTAATAAAAATGCAGTATTGTTTTTTGCATATCTTTCCTTTGAGCTTTTATATATCATTGATTGGTTTGTGAAATTGAACAAAATGTAGAGTTGAGTTTATAAATCTCAACAAAAAATGTTAGCAGTAAGTTCAACAATGTTAAATACAGTGAGGATTTCAACATGCATCAGCATGCTGTCAAAAAGATTCTAGTTTCTAGAAATTTTAAAAACATGTTGGAAACTTCTGTTTCATTGTAATATCTATTTAGGTATTAA